>KN469700.1:33466-46763 GCA_000787095.1 Periophthalmodon schlosseri
CTCCCTCTGAGGACATAAGCCCCTCTTCCTTAGCCCCTCCCTCTCAGGTCATAAGCCCCTCTCTCTTAGCCCCTCCCTCTCAGGTCATAAGCCCCTCTCTCTTAGCCCCTCCCTCTCAGGTCTTAAGCCCCTCTCTCTTAGCCCCTCCCTCTCAGGTCATAAGCTCCTCTCTCTTAGCTCCTCCCTCTCAGGCCATAAGCCGCTCCCTCTCAGATCATAAACCCCTCCCCCTCTCCCTTAGCCCCTCCCTCGCTCTCTCTCTCTCTCAGGTCATAAGTCCCTCCCCCTCTCAGGTCATAAGCCCCTCCCCCTCTCCCTTAGCCCCTCCCTCTCAGGTCATAACCCCTCCCTCTCAAGTCATAAGCCCCTCCCTCTCAGGTCATAAGCACCTCCCCCTCTCTCTTAGCTCCTCCCTCTCAGATCAGGGTTCAGGTGAGTACCTTGGACTGTCAGGTGTGCCTCACACTTGGCCTGCCCCGCCTCGTTCTCCACCTCGCAGCTGTACTTCCCTCCATGTTTCAGCTCGGCACAGGAGAACAAAATGGCGGCCGTATTGTTGTCAAACGTCATGGTAATGCTCGGGTCGTCATCCCTGAGCAGTTCTGAGTCTTTCAGCCATTTTATGGAGAAGGGGGCAGAGCCTTTGACGGAGCCCTGCAGTTTCACCGTGTTCCCCATCACCACAGTGGCACTCTCCAAACGCTTCGAGAACATGGGTGGTTCTACGGGCAGTGGAACAGGTTTTGGAAGATTTAGGTAGAACTTAGAACTCAAGATGGGCAAGAGAGGAACTGGTTTGATATAGAACTGAAGTCTGAACAAGGTTAAACCAGGGATGGGCCCATGTGGAGTTTTCGAGCCGATGTGTGATATTTTGTCCTGCTGCTGTGGCCGATAAACGATATTTAGCTTTTAAAATCCACAGAGCCACAGAAATTAGTCTGAAGTTGAAGTAAAGATCACAAATCATTTTTTTTACTTTTATAAAAATAACAAAATGTATTTCTCTGGGACTGTTTGTGTAACAGACAGATGAGGCTCTTCTGTTTCTGTTCTGACTCATGAGTCTGTTCAAAAAGGCTGTAAAAAATATCATATGGTGTATCGATATTGACCGATAACAAATCATCTCCACTGGAACCAATCGTCCATCCCCAGGTTAAACTCAACTGAAATTCTGTTTGAAACTAGTTCAGATCCAGGTGTCGTTTACGTGCTCTCTCTTGTGCCCTCTCTTGTGCCCTCTCGTGTGCCCCCTCTCTCTCTCTCACACGTCTCTCTGTTGCACACTATCTCTCTTGTGCCCTCTCTCTCTTTGTTGCACACGTCTCTCTTGTGCCCTCTCTTGTGCCCTCTCGTGTGCCCTCTCTCTCACACACACGTCTCTCTGTTGCACACTGTCTCTCTTGTTCCCTCTCTTGTGCCTTCTCTTGTACCCTCTCTTGTGCCCTCTCTCTGTTGCACACTGTCTCTCTTGTGCCCTCTCGTGTGCCCTCTCTTGTGCCCTCTCTCACACACATCTCTCTGTTGCACACTGACCTCTCTGCCTGGCGCTGGCCGTGCACGCCGCCGTGCCCACCTCGTTGGACACGACACACTCGTAATCTCCCACGTCTGCGCTCTCAAAGCTGCGGATCTCCAGAGATGCGTGAGATCCCAGACTCACGATCTGGAACTTGGGCCCCGAGACCAGGCGCTTTTTGTTCCTCCTCCAGGTCACTTCGAATGGAGCTGACCCAGAGACGGCACACTCCAACTGGGCCACGGCTCCATGGACCGCCTCCACACTCTGGAGGGGCCTCAGGAACACTGGAGGCTCTGAGTGACACCAGGGAGCGTTAGATCTAAACCAGGACTGAGACCAGGACTAAACCAGGACTAAACCAGGACTAAACCAGGACTAAACCGGGACTAAACTGGGATGAACCAGGACTAAACCGGGATTAAACCGGGACTGAGACCAGGACTGAGACCAGGACTAAACCAGGACTAAACCAGGACTTAGACCAGGACTAAACCAGGACTGAGACCAGACTAGGACTAAACCAGGACTGAAACCAGGACTAAACAACAACAGAGACCAGACTAGGACTAAACCGGGACTGAGACCAGGACTAAACCAGGACTGAGATCAGACTAGGACTAAACTGGGACTGAGACCAGATGTAAAGGATTTTATATTTTATAATGCTTATTTTGCTATTTTATCAAAGTATATTTCAAAGTGTATTTTTATTGTGCAGACTGCAAGTTTCGAATGTTCTTCTTTCTGTCATGTGAAACTTCACACTTCCGTTTCCAGCAATAACATTGTGCGAGACATGTCTCTTAGAATTGGTGCTTATACAAATGTATGTAACCTCCCACTTGTTCATGTAAGAGTCGAAGTCAATAAAAAGGAAGCAAAGGGAAGTGGCTCTTCGGTAGTCTGGTACGAGCTGTAAAAAGCGCCACTACCCCTTGCAAGTAAAAACTAGTGTCTGCCTTCTGTGTTTTATCCTCTAGCTAGATGAATAGTTAGAGGAAGTTCTGGTAAAGCGCCTATTGATTATTAATAATTGTGTAATTTTCTGACACCAGACTAGGACTAAACCAGGACTAAACTGGGACTAAGGATCATGAGGACTTTAAAGGCTCGTACTCAGGTTCTATCAGGATCATAAGGACTTTAAAGGCTCATATTAAATTACCAAATTAAAGGGACAGTATCCTGGATTATTAAAGGAGCAGTACCAGTCTCAGGCTCATATTAAAGGAGCAGCACTAGTCTCAGGCTCATATTAAAAAGGCAGTACCAGTCTCAGGCTCATATTAAAGGAGCAGTACCAGTCTCAGGCTCATATTAAAGGAGCAGTACCAGTCTCAGGCTCATATTAAAGGAGCAGTACCAGTCTCAGGCTCATATTAAAGGAGCAGTACCAGTCTCAGGCTCATATTAAAGGAGCAGTACTAGTCTCAGGCTCATATTAAAAGGGACAGTCCAGTCTCAGGCTCCTATTAAAGGAGCAGTACTAGTCTCAGGCTCATATTAAAAGGGCAGTACCAGTCTCAGGCTCATATTAAAGGAGCAGTACTAGTCTCAGGCTCATATTAAAGCGGCCGTACCTTTGACTGTGACTTTGGTGCTGCACAGCTCAGAGCCGCTCTCATTCTGAACTTCACAGCTGTAAGTGCCACTGTCCGACACTGCCACCTGCTGGATTTCCAGGGTGGCCACGCCCTCTTTTAAGATCATAGAGATTCTGTTGCTGGGTCTGAGCTCAGAGTCGTTACAGAACCACAAAACCTTCAGTTCAGGGGAGCCTTTGACGGAGCACTGCAGACGGGCACTGGCGCCCTGCTTCCACACGGTGGCGCTCTCCAGGCGTTTCACAAACACTGGAGGCTCTACACGATCGGTGTGTGAGGAGAGGAGTGAGAGATAGACTTAAACTGAAGCCATGCAGAAAATGACACAATACCAGAAATTCAGACAAAACTAAAAACTACAGAACAGCCTAATGATGTCATCTAACCTATGACCCCAAAACCTCACCCCCAAAACCCCCCTCTGAGGTCAAACATCATCTGACCTATGACCCCAAAACCTCCCTCTGAGATCAAAGCGGTACAAGGCCTAAGTACAGTAAGTATAGTATGTGGTATAAGTATATGAGTATAAGTATAGTATAAAGCCTGAGTACATGTACTAAATACAGAGTGGAGGAGAAGGTACTACAGAAGAGTGGATTTAAAGTTAAACATGAAACATGATAAAAAAGATTGACACATAGACATGTAAAAAGAGATAAACTTGAAGATGCAGATGCAGCAGAACAAAGTAGAACATAGGAGAACACAGTAGAACACAGTAGAACACGGTAGAACTCAGTAGAACACAGTAGAACAGAGTTGATAGAAACCCTTTAACCAGCAGCATTGTCAGCATCACAGCTCGGCAGCTCACACTGAAGCTCACACTCTTACCTTGCACTTTGACGGTGGCGCAGCATGTGGCACTGCCCGCCTGGTTGCTGGCGGTGCACGTGTATTCGCCGCAGTCTTTCAGTGTGCTTTTGAGAATAAAGAGCGTGACCTTTTTGTGTTCGAAGGAAAGTTTACAGTCTGGAGACTGGTGGACTTTTCGCCCGTCTCTGGTCCAGGTCACGCTCACGCCTCTGTCCTCGTCCAAGCTACACTCCAGGTGCAGAGGCGCGCCCACCACCGCCGCCGCCGTCGCCAGGGGCAATACAAAGTGCGGCTTATCCACGGCGCTCAGCTCTACCTCGCACTCCGCCTGCCCCAGAGCGTTAGAGGCTCTACACATGTACACGCCGCCATCGCCCGCCTCCACATGGGGCACCACCAGAGACGCTTTACTTGCCTCAAACGTGCTGTGGGCCTTAGCGGGCATGCCATCTTTAAACCAGAGCACTGTCAGAGGGGCGGAGCCTCTGACCTCACAGGTAAACTGCACCTGTCTGCCCACAAACACGCTCTGGGGACTGTCCGGCTTAGACACAAAGACCGGAGCAGACTTCTCTACAGGGTCAGAGGAAAACAGAGGAGGGGTCAGAAACAGGGTCAGAAACACAGAAGAGCAGTGGAGCAAACGAGAACCAGAACTTTGAAACGAGTCGCCTCCAGAGTCCAAACAGCGTCTGCCATTACATAAACTCACATTAAAACCACAAATACAACAAAAATTCATGAAACTCCAAAAACAAAAACCATAAGAAACAAAACAACGTGAAATTGTGAATCTGCTGTTCAAAAACTAAACCCCAGTCTGCCGCTTAACCCCACTGAGGTCTGTAAAGATGGAACAGATGAACATAGCACCATTTCAAACTGTTTATCACAAAATAGAGGCCTTATATTTCCACTCAAAACTCCAAAACAGACCAGAATATAGCACAATGGAATGTCTTTAAATCTATCCACTGACAAAGTTCACCAAACTAGAGCTTCCACCTTATATTTGAAAACAAAACTCCAGTGAGAACATGGCCGACATCTGTCTAAAGATCTGTCTTCACACACAGCTGTTAAAACCTCCAATAACCACCTGGCTCTTTCTCTGAGACACAGGTGTGCACAGGTGAATGGGCGTGTCCTACCTGTGACGTGCAGGGGGGCGGAGCATTCGTCAGAGCCGTGCTGATTGGATGCTCGGCACATGTATTCGCCGCTGTCGTCTCTGGCAGCGCTGAGCAGCTCGAGGGAGGAGGAGCTAACACGACTGATGATGCGGACTCTCTCTCCCTCTTTCAGCTGCTTGCCGTCTTTAAACCATTTGAAGGTCACGTTCGGAGCGTCCTCCGTCTCACACTCAAACTTTGCCAAGTTTCCGATGTTTATTTCCACTGGAGAAATACGATGACGGAAAACGGGTTTGACTGGAAAAGGAAAAGACAGAAGGAATTTAGTTTGAGTTTGAGACAAACAGGAGTTAGAAAGGATGAGGCGGAACGTATACGGATCAAGATGTGTGGAATTATATCAAGATTGAACCAGGACTAAACCAGGACTGAACCAGGACTGAACCAGGACTGAACCAGGACATAAACCAGGGATCAAACTGGGCTAAACCAGGGACTAAATCAGGATTAAACCAAGAGTAAACCCGGGAAAAAACTTGAGACTAAACCAGGACTAAACCAGGACTAAACCAGGACTAAACCAGGACTAAACCTGGACAAAACCAGGACTGAACCAGGACTGAACCAGGACTAAATCAGGACTAAACCAGGATTAAACCAGGGAATAAACCAGGGATCAAACTGGGCTAAACCAGGGACTAAATCAGGATTAAACCAAGAGTAAACCCGGGAAAAAACGTGAGACTAAACCAGGACTAAACCAGGACTAAACCTGGACAAAACCAGGACTGAACCAGGACTGAACCAGGACTAAATCAGGACTAAACCAGGATTAAACCAGGGAATAAACCAGGGATCAAACTGGGCTAAACCAGGGACTAAATCAGGATTAAACCAAGAGTAAACCCGGGAAAAAACGTGAGACTAAACCAGGGACTAAACCAGACTAAACCTGGACAAAACCAGGACTGAACCTAGACTGAACCAGGACTAAACCAGGACTAAACCAGGAACTAAACCAGGACTGGAGTAGGACTAAACCAGGACTAAACCGGGTCTAAACCAGGACTATAATAGGTCTATAATTCCACATATCTTCAGGTGTTTTGAGTCACTCTGATGGAGGTGGGCTGTGAACAGAAGGTGGTTTAGATCTGATGGAGCAGAAACAGGAGCTGAAAATGAGAGTGAGAAGGTTAAAGCTCATGGTTAGGCTAACAGATTAGGCTAATGGATTAAGCTAAATGTTTAAGATAACTGTTTAGGCTAAATGTAAAGGGTTAAGCTAAAGGGTTAAGACAGAGGTATAGGCCAAAGATTTAAGATAAAGTTTTAGGCTAAAGGTTTAGGCTAAAGGTTTAAGCTAAAGGTTTAGGCTAAAGGTTTAAGCTAAAGCTTTAGGCTAAAGGTTTAAGCTAAAGGTTTAGGCTAAAGGTTTAAGCTAAAGATTTAGGCTAAAGGTTTAAGTTAAAGGTTTAAGATAAAGGTTTAAGCTAAAGGTGTAGGCTAAACATTTAAGATAAAGGTTTAGGCTAAAGGTTTAAGATATAGGTTTAAGATAAAAGTTTAAGATAAAGGTTTAGGCTAAAGGTTTAAGATATAGGTTTAAGATAAAAGTTTAAGATAAAGGTTTAGGCTAAAGGTTTAAGATATAGGTTTAAGATAAAAGTTTAAGATAAAGGTTTAGGCTAAAGGTTTAAGATATAGGTTTAAGATAAAAGTTTAAGATAAAGGTTTAGGCTAAAGGTTTAAGCTAAAGGTTAAGGCTAAAGGTTTACGATAGAGGTTTAACCTAAAGGTCTAAGCTAAAAGCTTAGGCTAAAGGTTTAAGATAGAGGTTTAGGCAAAAGGTTTAGGCAAAAGGTTTAAGCTAAAGGTTTAAGCTAAAGGTTTACGATAGAGGTTTAACCTAAAGGTCTAAGCTAAAAGCTTAGGCTAAAGGTTTAAGATAGAGGTTTAGGCAAAAGGTTTAGGCAAAAGGTTTAAGCTAAAGGTTTAAGCTAAAGGTTTAGACTAAAGGTTTAAGCTAAAGGTCTAAGCTAAAGGTTTAAGATAAAGGTTTAGGCTAAAGGTTTAAGCTAAAGGTTTAGACTAAAGGTTTAAGATAAAAGTTAAGGCTAAAGGTTTAAGCTAAAGGTTTAGACTAAAGGTTTAGGCTAAAGGTCTAAGCTAAAGGTTTAAGATAAAGGTTTAGGCTAAAGGTTTAAACTAAAGGTTTAGACTAAAGGTTTAAGCTAAAAGTTAAGGCTAAAGTGTTAAGCTAAAGGTTTAGACTAAAGGTTTAAACTAAATGTTAGGGTTAAGCGCAGGTGTGGGGTTAGCCTCAGGTGTGGGGTGGGAGTGATTCTGCTGAAGGAGGTGAACATGGGTAAAAGTGAAAGTGAAAACATGGAGCAGTTTGTGTTGGATCCTGTGGAATGGATGAGGTGAAAAAGACCAAACGCGACAGTGGAATGTGAAGGAACGTGGAACCTCAGAACATCGACTGACCCTTAATCTCAAAATCATGGATCACAAATATGAGATCATGTTTAAATTCAGATTCAGATGAGATTATTATAAACAGAATTTTAAACTAGGCCAAACTAAGACTCACTGTTCAGCTGTAGAGGGATTAGAATTTAAAACTTTGAATCAGGACTGCTCTTTGTTACATATATAGACATGTCCCTGTTAATAATGTTGTCTGCAGTTTTTCATATTTAACTTCCGTCAGGGTCAGTCTCTGAGGTTCCACAGACTGAGGTGAGACCATGGGACAGTCTTGGGTCAGAACCTCTCTGGACCACAGCCAGTCGTGCCATGGTGTGGACCGTTCCGCTCTGGTTCATCGCCTGCAGCTCCACCTCTGCTCCGTGTCTCCCTTTGGACACTTTTTCGATCTCCAACCGGAACGTGTCCCCATCTCTGGAACTCCTCAACCCTCGGCCCAGCACTACCTCGTCGCCATTCAGAAACCATGTTGTTTTTTCGGCGTTTTTGATCGTACATTCAAAGAGAGCGGCGCCATTTTCCTCCACAAACACATCCTGTAGCGGCTCGGCGATCACAGGAGAGTCCAACACCGTTTCCGTCATTTCGCCGATGATTACGGCCTCGGAGATGTACTCCTCACGCTCAAATTTGATCGCGGTTTGAAAAGACGTTTTAGGTTCGGTTTTGAGCCCGGCCTTTTGCAGGTTCTCGCTCTGTAACGTTACCGCGCTCTCTTCGATCGTTAGCTGCTTCACGACGGTCGATTGCACCTGTTTCTTCGTCGTTTCCGCGGTGATGTTTGCGTTCTGAGGCTTATTTTCGACCTGAATTCGATGCGGTTGTTCGGACATTAGACTTTGCTGATCGTGGAAGAGCAGTGCATGTAGCGCCACTTGGAGTTCAGATTTCAGCTCTGCTTTTTGCGGATACTCGCTGTCTAAGGTGAGCATGATCTCTATGGGGTGTCCCGGCGTTGTGATGAGGTAGGAGAACGTGGCGTGTTTTGGCTGTTTGGTGACGCTCACTTCCTGTATTTCTGTCGGTTTTAGCGCGTTTACGACGTCAGCTAGCATGACGCGCTGCTCCTGTGCGATGGCGGTCTTCAGTGCCTCTTTCACTTGCTGCTTCAAGTTTCCCTTTGATGTTTTGGGGATTTGAACATGGAAATGGAGCTCTTTGTGAAGCTCTGCAGAGTCTCGTGTCTCATGTACAAATATAACATCTTTGTTTTGTTGGATCACGCTCACGTTTTGCTCCTCAGACTTCAGTATCTCCTCAGACCTCTCTCCCAAAAGCACCTGTCTCTCCTCCAGCACCACCGACCGCCGCACCTCCTGTCCCTCCTGGATCTGAGAAGCGTAATCTTGCTCAGCAGCGTCTAAGACCACACAGCTCTCTGTTGCCAGCGCCTTCTCCTCAATAAAAATCGGACGTTTGGGGATTTTCGGCTCAGTTTTAACAACGGGTTTAAACTCTGCCTCTTTTGCGATGTCATCTGTGTGCCCCTCCTCTAACGTGCGAGTCTCGGTCACATTTAGCGGCTGCAGAATGTTCCAGAATTCCTCTTTTTGCACCAATGCTCGCTGCTGTTTCACGTCGCTAACGAAAGGAGACTCTTTGGACAATTGCGTCACTGAAACGGACACAGGAAGCACATTGACCGGTTTCGCTTCCGTACGAATCTCTGGTCTAACTCCTGAAACGGCAACTTTTAGCTCCCCCTCACGCTCTGCCGTTAGCCCTCGTCTTTCTTCAGAGATCGCTGCATTTTTACGAGCCCGTTCCAGTTTCGAAGTCGCTGTAAATTCTTCAGTTTTGGTCTTTTTTATCATGTTTTCTTTCGGTAAAACTGTCGCAGAGTGGACACACTGCAGGTACTTCTTTTGCTGCAACTGTTTTGTGGCGTGAGCCGATTCTGCGCTGGGTTTTTCTGTGATCTCCTCTGAGTTCTCGCACACTAAAGTTCGCTGTTCGTCTTGCGTCACCGTTTGGAGAACCACCGGACTCTTCCTGACCTCGGCTTGTTCTGGATTTGGTTTTTCAACACTAAACCTTCCCTCCGCTTCGCAGACGTCATGTTTGGAGCTAACCTGTAGCTTTAGCACCCTCTCCTCCTCCCTCTCAACCTTCAAACTAACTCCTGTCTCCAGAGTCTGCACTGCCCCCTGCAGCTCGGCCTGAATCTCACACCACTCTTCCACATTTGCAGCTGATTTCATGTCTAAGTCCTTCACGTGAGTGGCTTTCTCCTGCTCTGGTTTGTTTATCTCAAATGCTTCCTCCTTGAACAGTTCTGTTCTGGTTTGGCTAACCGGCGCCACTATAGTTTTAAACAGTTCTTTTTGAATTTGAGGTTTCGTGGGTTTATGTGCGTCTTGTATCGTCTCTGCGTGACTTTCTGTTAGCAGCATCGGTTCTGATGTTTGAGCCGAATACAAAATCTTTAGTCCTTCTGTGACTCTGAAGCTGTTCTCCTCTAGTGGGCGGTACACCTGCCCCAGTGCCTCGTCTTGAATCGGTAAAGCGGAGGTGACTTGCGGCGAGCTCAGGATCTGGCGAGTTTCCGTGGAGACGTTTGTTTGTTCCGAAGCGATGTCTTTGAGTAGCTCCGCCCTCACGGTGCTCAGAGGGACCACCTCCTCAGACGTGGCTGACATCAGTTTGGACTTCTCCTCTTTTATGAAACAAACTTCAGAGATTTCTGGGCTCAGGATTCGATCCGAGTGCTGCTCCAGTATTTTCTGTTTCTCTTCGATGGATGAGACAAACGTCGCCATCTGTGTCTGTTTTCCCTGAATGGCGAAGGAGGATTCCGGGTGTTTGGGCGGAGCCGGCGACACCCGCTCCTGTATCGCGTGGGACAGTAGCACGGCGGCTTGTTGTGTTAGTGTTTCTTTGTGTAGCGTCGCGGCTAGCACGTCTACGGCGGTTAGCGCCTGCACCTCCTCGCTCGGTATGATCTGCCTGTCGTCTGTGCTGATGGTGTAAATCATTTGATCGGATCGTTCACGGTTTGTTCGTATTTCGCTTTGTCCCGCGAGCGAAATCTTCAAACCCGAACTCCTCTTCACCAAAACCAAGAGCTCGGCGCTGCACGACGCTTCGCCAAACCGGTTAACGGCCCTGCACACATACACGCCGCTGTCTTCAGCTTTGACAGTTTTAACGCTCAAAAACCCGCTGCCGTCCTCGTTTGTCACGATCACATGGAGCGCACTCGGCTGAAGCTGAGCGTTTCCTCTGAACCACATGACTTCGGGGAGAGGCGTTCCCATGACGACAAAGCCAAACAGCGCCTCGGCTCCTTCAGAAACCTGTACGTTCTGAATTGTTTTGGTAAATAACGGCGGCTTACCTGTCTCTCTCACCTCCACGTTTAAATACGACTTACACGTGGCCTGGCCAAACCTGTTGCTAACTGTGCACATGTACTCTCCGCTGTGCTCGGGGCGTATCTCGCGGATCACGAGGCAGAATTCCTCTTTTTCGTGACTGAATTCATACAGAGAGGAAGAGCTGATGTTGTTTCCGTTGTGAAACCACGTCACAGCGGGTTTGGGGAATCCGGAGGCGCGGACAGTAAACGTGAACGGTTGGCCGAGGATTGCAGAGACGCTCCGGGAGAGTTCGCTGAGGAAAGATGGCTTTTCTCTCTTTCGGTCCAGAGACGAAGCGAGGCGTTTGGGTTTGGGCCGAGGGTCGGGTTTGTCTGAGGGTTTGAGGTCGATCGCTGATGGACGAAACCAGGGTCAGACACAAAGACACAGACGAATAAGAAACTAACAGAGCTGCACAAGAGGAGGAAAGATACACGTTCATCTGTATTTTAATTCTGGTTTGGAGGGAGGGCATCTGACATACAGGGAGGGCATCTGACACACAGTGTCATTTCAGAACAGGTCTAAACTGTGACTTTGATAGATTTCTTGTGCAGCTCTATTTCCTGGTCTGTAACAAAACACAGTTAGGACACACCACAGGTCACATCTCTATAAAACATTATGATTATTACAACATTCACGTTTCTTCACAGTTTGATCCAAAGACTCAGGTCAAACATCTGTATTAAAAATAACACACAAACATTTGACAGTTTGTGACGTGTGTTTGGTCCCGTTCCATCTCAAATGTTCAGAAAACCTCCTAATTACAACGAGACAAACATGGCTCTGTCGTCTGCAGTTTAAAAGGACACATCCTAAGACTTTGTCCAGTTCATAGTGACCACACGGTGACCACACGGGGCTGGTTTACCTTTAGCCTCTGCTGCCTGAGCCGACGGTTTGCCATCCACTTCAGTCACTGTAAAAAAACACAGAACACGAGTTTAGAGTCAGCGTAAAAATCCAGACGCGTTTATCATGGTGCAGGACGCGGTTAGTCGTGCTCCATATAAACTGGACCGGGCCAAAGTGGACCGGGCCAAAGTGGACCAAGCCAAAGTGTACCAGAGGAGACGAGACCGGACTGAGGCTCTGAGGACAGACTGGGACAGGAGGCTGCTTCAAGTACTGCTATTATTAATACTACTACTACTGCTAGTACTACTACTACTATCACTGTCTTTCAGACGACATCACCACACTCTATCGGCCAATCATATTTAACACAGATGACATCACCACACTATCGGCCAATCACATGATGGAGCAGTAAGTGAATGTTGTGGTGATGCAGTGAGGTGTTGAGTCTCGTCACTGATAGAACTTTGTGATCTGTAAACAAAGACTTAAGTCCAACAATGACAAACATTTAACTGGAAAATATGGCTCCAAATAATAATAATAATAATAATAATAATAATAATAATATTCTAACCCTAAGAGTGACAGAGTGGTTACCCCCCTCGCCTCTCTCTCCTCCCTCTCCCCTCTTTCTCTCCTCTTTCTCGCCTCTCTCTCCTCCTTCTCGTCTCCCTCTCTCCTCCCTCCCTCCTCTCTCCTCTCCTCCCTCTGATTTTGCCCGTGGGGTCCCCGGTCCTCATCGCAGACGGTCCCATCGTGTCTCCTCTCTCTCTCTCTTCTCTCTCCTCCCTCTCGTCTCCCTCTCTCCTCCCTCCCTCCTCTCTCCTTTCTCCTCCCTCTGATTTTGCCTGTGTGGCCCCCTGTCCTCATAGCAGACAGTCACATCGTGTCTCCTCTCTCCTCTCTCTCCTTCCTTTCTCCTCTCCTCCCTCTCTCCCCTGTCCTCATGGCAGACGGTCCCATCGCATCTCCTCTGGTCAGGGGCTGGTTTGGTGAACCATGCTTTCTGCTCCTGCTCAAAGTGAGAGTCGGTCCTTAAGGTGTCGGACTTTTATTTGTGAGGTTTTGGTGAAAAAAAGACTTCCCAAAAGAGCCATGCAGGTTCCGACCTTTAGGCCCCAGACTGTGGCTGTAAAATGCGTCTGCGTTGATCCGATTGTAAAACCAGAGCATTAACGCGGCCGAGGCTCGTCTGAAAACGCCCGAGCGCCGCAGCAGCTCCAGGGGCACTTTCACCACAAAGTCTGCCCCACGCGGAGGCTTCCAATCGGGGAAGAAGAGCCGCGTCTGCAGGGTCTCCTCCAGGCTGGAGACGTGGTCCGGCTCTGGTTTAGGCTCTGGTGGTTGTGGGTTAGATTCCCGCAGAGCCCCGTGTGGTGCTGTGACTTTGGGGACAGTTTGGGGAAGAGAATCGGCAGAAATGGGGGTGTCTGACGAGAGGGTTGCTCGTAAATCTGGGTGGGATAAAGTTAGAAGTCAGTCAGGGCCAGACAGGAG
>KN469701.1:0-15126 GCA_000787095.1 Periophthalmodon schlosseri
GAAACATTGGGCGTAACCGGAAGTGAAGGGGCGTGTACTCTCTCTCCTCTCTCGCTTCTATAATCTCTGTTTCCGGTGTCAGAGGAAGTCGCAAACATCTCGGTTAAACATCAACAGAAAGAACATCGCGCTGTAAAGACTCTGGAATAATGTCACGGGAGCCCTTCATTCTGGTAAAAAAAAAGACCTTTGTTTATAAAAGACCCGACACTTGTTTTTTTCTGGTGTTAGCAAAGCGAACGAGGAGAACGTAAACGTCATCGTCTGTTGATCACCGGTTTAACAGCAGCAGAAGGCTCAGGTCTGTTTTTGTTCGCGCTAAAACATAAAACTGGCGTTGGCTTTCATGTGAAGCACTTTGGTCTTTTAAATGTGCTGTAAAAATCTACTAGAATTGAAATGGATTGATTTGAATTGTGTCTATTCAGTGTTGTCTCTTTGAGAGATGGGATTAAAGTTACACTTTGTAACTTTTCTTGTGGAGGATCCACTATCTAGTGACTCCATGAAGATTGCTTTGTCTTGAGTGTTCCACAGTATGGCTTTAAACTTACCGATCTTCATAGAGACAAGCAGGTGAAGTCGCCACGTTAGGTTATAAGGTCGATCTATGGAGAGGTGCTCATATAAACTATTCATGTTTTAAAGGTGATTTTAGCAATTAACACCTGTGAATGAATAAATGCGATAAAATGCTGGATACTGTGGAACATTCCAGGCAAAATAATAACATCTCCTTGGAGACAAGCAGGTGGCGGACCTCCTTCCTATAGTGCCCTTCTGATGTGGCCTACTACAGTGAGAAGAGCGTTTCGTGTTGTTATTGGGCAGGTGCACTTGTGTTTTGGTGGTTACTTGGTCCTAATGGAGTTATTGCAGTGAACAGGCCAGTCCCTGACATGTTTATCTAAAGCTCATTTATTTTAGGGGAGACACTCTGTCCTTTTGGAGCACACAACAAACATAAACATCAGCGGCTGCTCTTTTGGCCTTGATCCACACACAGCCTCCTGGCTGTAATGTCCAGGTTTTGGAGCTTGTTTCTGTGGAAGGCAAGTCGCCTCTTCACAAATCTGTAACCAGGAAAAATAACATCTCCATGGAGACAAACCAGTGGAGTGCCCTCCACCAGAAAAGTCCCATAATGCACATTTAAACGCTGTTTCTCTCTGGTTCTTTCAGCTGCGTCAGTGTCTACATCACACGAGGTCGTCCCACAGAGGTTCTTGTCCTGGTGTGTCCCATCACACAGTTCGGTCCTTCAGTTCATTAAGGTAACCCTTAGAAGGTGATGATGAGCCTCACACAGTTTGTTAAAGTGTGTGCTGTCGCTGAGACCAATGTGGCTGTAATCAGGCAAACCTTTAATTAGCCTTAATAAAGCATGAACAAATACTTAATTCATAATGAACACAGTGCATTAAGAGTTAATCTGGCTTAGTATTAGTGTTTATGTAACACGTTGCTAGCATGCATGCAGGATTAGCCTATAGTGATGCTTTTAAGAGGGTTGATTTTTATATTTTAGGTGTTTCATACGTTCACTCGTGTAGTTCAAGTATTTAGTTTGTAATTCACAGGTTCTGTAAATGAATAAAGTAATGGACATGTTTTTTGAGAAATTATATTCTATGAAGATAAACTGCAGCTCACAGACCTCCACTGTCCTGCAGTGACCTCCACTGTCCTGCAGTGACCTCCACTGTCCTGCAGTGACCTCCACTGTCTTGCCGTGACCTCCACTGTTCTGCAGTGACCTCCACTGTCCCCCAGTGACCTCCACTGTCTTGCAGTGACCTCCACTGTCTTGCCGTGACCTCCACTTTCCCGCAGTGACCTTCACCATGGTGAAGCTTCACGGTGGATGTTGGGTTTTTGTCGACAGTTGGAGCTTCCACATAGAGCTCATATGGTCTGGCCCCTGTGTTCTGAAGGTAACACTGTTTGTTTGTTTGTTTCAGGCAAAGTAAAAGCAGAGGCTTATTATGGAGGGCTGTGGTGGGCGTGTCTGTGGGCGTGTCCGTGGGGGTCCCGGCGGCGGTGGGGGTGCAGTACGCCATGTCAGGACCCAGAGACCGGAGGAAGATGAGGATTGTGATGGAAGGCTTTGGACGCTTCTGCAGGTTATTTATTTATTTTTATTTATTTATTTATTTCGAGCACATGTATCAAGGACACTTACTCACAATTTTTTCCTTATTTAAGCTCGAAAAGGAGTGGGAAGAAGAAAACTTATTAAATCCCACCCCTATCTTCCATTAGGACATAACTTAAATGCTTTGTTTGGGCTTCCTATTCGATTGAAAAAAGAATATAAATATATATCACATATACACATATTACACACATATATATAAATGTATACACATTTACATATATATACATACGTACACGTACACACATATATATATATACATATATACATATACAAACACATACACATATACATATACAAACACATACACATACATACATGCACGAAGATTCATTCAATTCATGACAAATAAATGCAGCAAAAGGTCACTGACAATCATTTAGATGTACAGTGTTACTATAAGTAACATGAGGCATTTCTAAATTGCAACAGAAAGAAAAACACACCAACCATGGTAAGAACAAGAAAACAGCAATGGTAAGGAAACACATACACATACCATACAGCACGAAGATTCATTCAATTCATGACAAATAAATGCAGCAAAAGGTCACTGACAATCATTTAGATGTACAGTGTTACTATAAGTAACATGAGGCATTTCTAAATTGCAACAGAAAGAAAAACACACCAACCATGGTAAGAACAAGAAAACAGCAATTTGTGTTTGGCTCATGAATTCAACACTGTGAGAGTTCATAGAATAAGAAGCAGGAATTTTAAGACGATTGTTCAAATCCCCTGGTCAGAAACATGATGAACTGCATAGTTTACAAATCCTGTATAAGTCTAGCACACGTCACCAGAGAAACACACACGAGTATCAGATGCAATAGGACAGGGTTCTATCTATACACAAATAGATTCATGAATACCCAAAGAATGCCCTGTGTCACTGCAATATATATATATATATATATATATAAAGGTATATTTCAAAAAGGGATTTTTTTTTTTTTTTCAGTAATTAACCTATTGTGTCTCTATTGTTATCATCTCTGACGCCGCAGATCATTATGTTTTTGGCATGGTCACAGTGGGCGTGTACCTCACAGTGGGTGTTTACGTCATGTGAAAACGGGGGTAGATCAGCTAAATGGCGTTAAAGATTTACTCAAACATGAATCACTCCAAATACAACTTCAGAAGCTCAATGAGAAGAAACGACTAGAACATGGTTAAAGATCTGAAAGTGAATAAATAAACGTTGAAACACTTTAAACAGCGCTTCAGTTCTCATGTGTTTGTGTTTTGTGTTTCCTCAGATCTCTCTCTGTTGGGATGTGTCTGTCTGTGGATTATTGGTGGACCACTCATGTCGTTCTACGAGGCATAGACGAGGTCAGTACAGCAGTGATGTTCTACATCTGATAATTTTACTGGTTTATTCAATTCACATTTATTTCTATATCACATTTAAAATGACTTCAGCTGAACAAAGTGCTTCACATAAAAGTCAACACAAAACAAATATACAGATAACACGATACACAGGAACAGAACAATAAAACACCTGAATGTCCTGTGTAGTGTTAAATACCAGGGCTAAGAGGTGGGTTTCAGTCTTAAACTGCATTCAAGACTGAGAGGATCTGACAGGTAGATGGTGCTGTTCCATAGTCTGGGTGCTGCCACAGAAAAGGCTCTGTCACCTCTGGTCTTGAGCCTGGATTTAGGCACAGCCAGCAGGAGCTGGTCAGCTGACCTCTGACCTCAGGGCTCTGGGTGGAGTATAGGGCTGCAGTAACTCCGTCACATAAAGAGGAACCACAGAGTGTAGACTGGACCCACAGAGCTCAGACTGGACCCACAGAGCTCAGACTGGACCCACAGAGCTCAGACCGGACCCACAGGAGCTCAGACGGACCCACAGAGCTCAGACTGGACCCACAGAGTGCAGACATTTAAACACAATCAGTAACATTTTGAATTGACCTGATATGAAACAGGAGCCAGTCGTCACAGTCCAGGCCTGATGTGTCTGGTCTCTTAGTTTGTGTCTCGAGCTGCAGTGTTTTGGACATTCTGTGAGTGCTGCAGGGATCCCTGGTCCAGCCCCACAGACAAACTATTACAATAATCCAGATGCCACGTTACAAATGTGTGGATTGCTTTTTCAAAATCCGCCTGTGGAAGGTCAGACTTTACTTCAGCAAAAGAGCCTCAAGTGTCAGTCGATCTCTAAGACAAGATTGACTGACCTGGGAGGTCTTTCTGGGTATTATTCAATACATTTTTCCCTTTGTGTTTCTCACCTCACCTGCCAGAACAGCCCATTTTACCTCTCCAAGATGTCGGCGTGCCACCAGAGGGCAGCGGAGCGCATGGTGGACGGCGCCATAAAGAACGGCGGCATTTACATCAAACTGGGCCAAGGCTTGTGCTCGTTCAACCATCTCCTCCCTCCAGAGTACATCCACAGTCTGCAGGTCCTGGAAGACAAAGCTCTCAACAGGAAGTACAAAGAGGTGAGCAGAACGAGCAAGCGATCCCAGAGCTGATGGAAGTACAAAGAGGTGAGCAGACCGAGCAAATGATCCCAGAGCTGATGGAACTATAAAGAGGTGAGCAGAACGAGCAAACGATCCCAGAGCTGATGGAAGTACAAAGAGGTGAGCAGAACGAGCAAACCATCCCAGAGCCGATGGAAGTACAAAGAGGTGAGCAGAACGAGCAAACGATCTCAGAGCCGATGGAAGTACAAAGAGGTGAGCAGAACGAGCAAACGATCCCAGAGCTGATGGAAGTACAAAGAGGTGAGCAGAACGAGCAAACGATCCCAGAGCCAATGGAAGTACAAAGAGGTGAGCCGAACGAGTGAACGATCCTAGAGCTGATGGACCCACATACACGAGATACATCAGAGCAGTCACATATATGTGCTATTGTAAACAGAGCAGATGGAACTACGACCATCTCTAAAATAAAACGCTCAGATGTTTGTGTTATTACCAGGTGGACGCGCTGTTCCAGGAAGATTTTGACAAAACTCCACTGCAGCTGTTTAAGGCGTTTGATTACGAGCCCATCGCTGCTGCCAGTCTGGCCCAGGTCCACAGGGCACAGCTGTGTGATGGCACACCTGTTGCTGTCAAGGTGAATGTTTTGGTCCGCTGTCACAAATATCCAGGTTAAGACTATAAACTAAATATTTCCCATGGGAAGTGAGTTTGGCTGCTGTTTAGGTGGTCAACATTTTTATTAGACCATTTGGAGTGAGTGATGGACGGCTGTGCCAGTCTCACCTGGAGTTCTGAGGTGAATCTCCAGTGACTTTGGATCAAAAAGAAGTAAACCTCAAAATTGAAATACACAACTTTTGAAAATCAGGTCCAGCACCTTTAAAGGCCCATATTACACTATTCCCTGATCTCTGTTCTAATGTTGTTTCCTCATCACAAACAGACCTGGTGTTGTGTTTTGTTTCATTCACATGTTTAACACACAAACCCTGCATATTTAGGCTGAGTTCTTCTCTCAGACAGAAAACACTCTGTTCCTGTATCAGCACATGACATCACAAGGTGGAAGTGCTTCACTATGTTTTTAAACTCCATACACCTTCACTAGAATCATCTGGATGATTTCATCTCTGGAATTGCCCATCTCTACTAAACCAAAGGTAAAAGGAGCTGTTAACTTGAAAACTACCACTTCATGACATCACAAGGTGGAAAAGAGCATTTTGGAGCTTTGGAGATGTAGACACATTTTGGAGTTTTGGGGAGTAGACAGACTAATAATAAAGTGTTACTCAAACATGTGTGGATGAAACAAAACACAACTCCAGGTCTGTTTTTGAGGAGGGAACAACATTGGTCTAAAGCTCACAAGAGTCCATTTTGTGTAATATAAGAGCTTTAACTCGAGGGTTCAAAAACAGTTTAAGTTGGTTCGTAAAATGTTGGTAAATTTGTCTGGGATGTTTGGGAACTAATATTAAGTATTCACAATGATAACAGTTCACGTCCTCACTCTGTGTTGTGTGGTAGTAAACTCTTTGTCCTGGTTTATTTCCTTGCAGGCCCAGTACATTTGTCCTGTTGTTTCCTCACAGGTCCAGTATATTGACCTCAGGGACCGTTTTGATGGCGACATCCGAACGCTGGAGATCCTGCTGGATATAGTGGAGTTCATGCACCCAAGCTTTGGCTTCAGATGGGTGCTCAAGGTCAGAGCTGAACACGTTTCACTGGCTGGTCTGCTGTTGTTGTTTTTCACAGGACTTTTCTCAGACTTGTATTGATCTTCTAGGACCTCAAGGGCACTCTGGCCCAAGAGCTGGACTTTGAGAACGAAGGCCGGAACTCTGAAAGATGTGCAGAGGAGCTGAAGCATTTTAAATTTGTTGTTGTACCAAAAGTGTTTTGGGAACAGACCAGTAAGGTAAAAGTCTGACATAAGAATCTAACATGAGGCGAGAGTGTAACATGAGGCGAGAGTGGTGAGAGTCTGAAGTTTGAGCCACTAGCTATGTGCTAACCAGCTATATGCTAACCATATCCATAACGTGGCTGTTTTAAATCCAAAAAGCACATTTAAGACACAAGATGCTGTGAAATGTTTAATAACTTGTGGTCATTAGTTACACAGAGCTGACTATCCTCGAGCTTTCAAACTTTTAATATAATTTTTTTGGAAAGTCACTGTTGAGCCCCACAGGCATCACTAGAACAATGGTGTGTTTGGCTAATCTATATGTTCATCTGTTTTCAAGAGAGTTCTCACGGCGGAGTTCTGTGATGGCTGCAAAGTGAACAACATGGAAGCGATCAGAAGACAAGGACTGAGTTTAAAAGATGTAAGTTAGAGTCAGAAAAGGCTCCGGCTCCTGTGGCTGTGATGTAACCACGTGTGATGTAAACACATGTGATGTAAAGACATGTGATGCAAACACATGTGATGCAAACACATGTGATGCAAACACACGCGATGCAAGCACACGTGACATAAACACATGTGACATAAACACATGTGACATAAACACGTGATGCAAACACATGTGATGCAAACACATGTGATGTAAACACACGCGATGCAAACACTTGTGATGCAAACACATGTGATGTAAACACGTGACGCAAACACATGCGATGTCAACACTTGTGACGCAAACACTTGTAATGCAAACACGTGTGATGTAAACACGTGTGATGTAAACGCGTGTGATGTAAACGCGTGTGATGTAGACACGTGTGATCTCTCATCATGTCCTGTTCTTAGACTGCAGATAAACTCATCCGGACGTTTGCAGAACAGATTTTCTACACAGGATTCATCCACGCCGACCCTCACCCCGGCAACGGTCTGTGCTGCTGTTTGATTTAAAGGCCTGTATTACACTATTCTTTGTTATAACGTTTCCTCATCTCAAACAGACCTGGAGTTGTGTTTTGTTTCATTCACACATGTTTAACACACAAACCCTGCATATTTAGGCTGAATTCTTCGCTCAAACAGAAAACACTTTATCCCACCTTGTGATGTCATCATGTGGTAATACAGGAAGTGCTCCACTGTGTTTTTAAACTCCACACACCTTCACTAGAATCATTTGGATGATTTCAGCCCTGGAATTTCCAAACTCTACTGAACTAAAGGTAAAAGAAGCCGTTAACTTGAAAACTACCACTTCATGACACCACAAGGTGGAAGCTTTGGAGATGTAGACAGACTAATAATAGTAAGTCTTACTCAAACATGTGTGAATGAAACAAAACACAACTCCAGGTGTGTTTTTGGAGAGGTAACAGCATGGAATGAAAAAAAACACAACTCCAGGTGTGTTTTTGGAGAGGTAACAGCATTAGAACATGGAGCTCACAAGAGTCAGTTGTGTAATACAGGACCTGTACCGTTTTATTGCCGTCATGACCTTGTATTGATCGACTGTGTAGTTCTTGTTAGGAAAGGACCTGATAATAAAGCAGAGCTGGTGTTGCTGGACCACGGCTTGTATGAATTTCTAAGCCAAAGGTAAAAGTGGAAACAACAGAAGGTTTTAAACGTTGCTAACACGCTAACTGCTAACACTGTCTGACCCAGAGACAGAGAGGCCCTGTGTAAGCTGTGGAGGTCCATCGTACTGCGGGACAAGGCAGCGATGGAGAAGTATTCAAACGCTCTGGGGGTCAAAGGTAAGGGATAACACGCGGTTTGTGTACTCAGGTTTACTGCACATGATTCTGAAAGGGATTCTCAAGGGAAAATTGGGTTTTTTAGGTTTTATTGTCAATGAATATTTTATGAAGCAGAAAATGACTTTAGTGATTCTTAAACTATAACTGCATCAACATGTTTTTGGACACGTTAAAAATAGAAAAAGTTCAGATGAATGTTCAAATGTTACTGACATGAAAAGTGCTGAAGATATAAAATAAAATGTGCATAAATGTGTTTTTTTTTTTTTTACTCGCTGAAGAATTGGACTGAATTGGTAGAAGTCCTTGGGTTATAAAGAATTTTCTTTGTAAACTATGTAACTATTCGGGTGGAAGACCTCTATCTCCATGGAGACGAGCAGGTGACACTGCCAGGCCAAGTTACTAATCAGATCTATGGAGAGGTGAACCCTTAAGTTTCACGCCATACCTTTAACTGTAGAACAGTGTTTCCCAAGCACAGGTACAGAGGTTCTTGGTGTTCCATCTTTCTTTTAAATCTGAAATCATTCCAATATATTGTGGGATAATTTTGACATAAATATAATTAAGACAATAAAATAGCCAATAGTCATTGGCTGTAATGGTAAAAACAGTTACACAGTAGTCACGAGTGTGAGACGCTTTGGGGGCACGAGACTAAAGTTTGGGACCCACTGCTGTAGAATAGAAACAAAATCCTTACTGCGACTGTAAGAATATTCGTTTCTGGTGTAAGCGTCAAAGAGGACCAGGAGACTGAAACATAAAGTCAGAAGGGTTTTAATGAGTTCCACACAGGTAAAGTGAACAATGAAGGAATGGACTCTCAGGAAAGGATAGAGAGAGTCCTGAGATGTGCATGTTGACAACTTTTATAGTGTCTCCCAATGTGTGTGTGCGTGTGCGTGTGTGCGCACAGGTCTCTTCTGGTCTGCATGTTACACATTAAGAAACTTTAGGCAAAGTCGAAAAAGGTGAGTGGTTTGCAACCCTCTCAGAGTGGGGGGTCACGCAGTCCTTAGTGAGAGGGGCTATAGATAAGAAGTGGCCTTCACCAAAATGACCAGAACACAGTTGTTATCTTATTGTCCACACGTCCTTCTAAGCTTCCACTGGTCTCCATAGAGTCTTCTTGAGTCCCCACGCATTCCATATCCACTAGTGGACCCGTGTTATTTACCTTAGCATTAGTAAATCAAGATACCAGTTCGATGTAGTGCTGCACTGCTAGAAAATACCTTACACGACCCACAGTAATGACTCTCCTCCCCAGAGTACTTCCTGTTCTGTGAGATGCTGCTGCAGAGGCCGATCGACATGCACAGACTGGGCCTGTCCAACATCCTGAGTGGAGAGGAGACGGCCTACATGCAGGACATGGCCCTCAAACGCTTCCAGAACATCATGGAGATCCTGAAGTCCATGCCCCGGTCCATGCTGCTTGTCTTTAGGAACATCAACACGGTCCGAAGCATCAACATCAGGCTGGGGGCACCCGTCGACCGCTACAGTGCCATGGCCAAGAGGTCAGCTCCAGTTTACTGGACGGTGGACAGGTGTTCATGTTTTGTCCAGTTATGACTCGTTTTGGTGGATCATGCCTGTGCTAAATATTCATCATAGTTTTACATCAGTGAAGTGTCAGTTTGTGAAGAAAGGTTGAAAAGAAAAGGACAAAAACACAGGAAGTAGCTCTGAGTTCAGAAACAGAATCCGTCTCATTGGTACAAAATACAGGGACAGTTTAGGCTCAAGGAACGCATCGTTCAGTTGGTCTAATGATTATCTCAGCCTCACCCAGACGCCGCCTCCTGCGGCCCCCTGGTCTAATCATAACTATTATGTAATTTAGACTAGTCTTTCTAGTCTTTCCCTGTAAAAACATGGAAACTAATCTTAAATATATTTGACATTAACTATGTTCAGGTCTAATCAGCAGATCATTGATTACATCTGACCGCAGTCTGTCATGTGCTCCAGAACTTGTCTTAGATCATTTTGTCACCTTCACCAGAAAGAACAAACATAAAACTAGGGTTTGTTATAGCACATACTTGCTCTATTAATGCAGAAGGTTTAATGTCAGCCTGTGTGTATGTATATATGTATATATATGTATATATGTTGTTGTCAGCGCGGTGCGGGGCTGGGGGAGGATCCAGGCTCAGAAGACTGGTCTAATGCCAAGGTTCTGGCTCTTCAGCTGGGCCCGGACCGTGTGGGAGAGTCTGAAGTTTGAAGTGGCTTTGAGGTAAGAGGTCTGTTCACTTTGATATGATTTTATGAATGAACCTGACCTGTGATGTTTAACAGGTCAGAGATGGTCCTGATGAGTCTGACGCGCTCCTTGGTCAGTCTGCTCTCGTTCTTTGGGCTCATATCTCTGGACGCAGAGATGTATGATTACCTGAGGTAACGAGCTGCTCCAACACCTGCTGTGACGGTGCTACTCCTCCAGGATCAAGAACTATAGGACTAACCCCAAAAGACTGTGTAATTTGAGGTACGATTCACATTAAACACTGTACAATAAACACTAACTACTTTATATTAAAAGTGAATGTAACATGCAAATGTGTTGAATCATTCTTTAGTAATTAATATGATTATTATTATTGTAATGAAAAGGCCACAGGACAAGAAAATAAGACACTTTTACCATTTTAACTTTTACAAAGTGCAGGTCTCTTTTGTAACAGTGTGTAAAAGTATTTAAACTTATTTATGCTTAATAAAAGTCTACCTCTGAAATCACTTGTTGAGTTATTCAATGAACACAGCTGCAGTTTGGAGTGATTTCTTTTACTGATGTTTTATACAAAATACAGAAACATGCTCTTTCTCTTTTAGTCTAAACATGTAAGAAACTTAAGATTCACAAAATGCCTTAACAAAAGTCTATGTAATATAAAACTCCTCCAGTAGAGGGAGCCACTGGAATGTGATGCTCAGAAATGAGCAGTAACTCTGTCGATGTCCAAAAGATCGTCCAGAATCTGAAAAAAACAAGGCACTGTTTAGAGCTAATCTGACAAAGAATCTCAGATAATCCCACCCAAATCTCACTGTCCTCAGCAGTAGGAGGGGCCTAATCCCACGTCAATCAGTTGATTTGACAGATTATCAAAAAACACAATTTTGTGAATGTTGTTTTGATGATGCAAAAACTGAATATTGAGTTTATTGTATATAATATACATTTTGCTCAAAACTGATCATCACAAACCAAACAACGGAATCACTTTTATTCCTTTTTTGGACTTTTCTTTGAGGATAATTTTACTTTTGTTTGATACTTAAAATGCAAATGTATTAGATGTTTAATTTTATTTTGGGTTGACATAATCGTCTGAATGTTGTTGACAGAATACTGTTTTTTACTTAAATAAATGTGCGAATAATTTGGCAGCCTCAGACTGTCATGACACATAAAAATACTGCAATAAACGATGAAACTGAAAGGACTTTACACCAAAGATAATCCCAGTGTTTTTAAACAGTCTCACTTAAAGGCCTGAGACAAACTAACAGCAGAATGAAGCAATAATAAATAAGTTATAGAAGTTATTTACTCCACTCTCCACAACTCAAATCTGATTCTTTTACAACTAAAATGTCAAAAATCTCCCCCTTGATAAACACTGAGCCCTAAAATCTATTGTTCCAGGTTCATACTATGGCAAAAGCGACAGGCCGACTCTCTGTGTTTATAAACAGGGCATCCATCTTTCCTCGAGCTGGTCACTCACTATGTCCTGAGTGGTGCCGATCTTCTTGGCCAGCTCACTGCGCTCCATCGTGCTCAGGTACAGGTACTTAGCCAAGAGCTCTCCGTCCAGAATGTTTCGTGCGGAGTTTTGCAGCCCTCGTCGGTCAAAGTGCATCATTCTAAAGAAACCAAAGACGATTATGAAAGACTGAAGCTCCACAGACGAGCTGAACACGTGTGACCTCTGACCACAGAGACTGAACACGTGTGACCTCTGACCACAGAGACTGAACACGTGTGACCTCTGACCACAGAGACTGAACACGTGTGACCTCTGACCACAGAGACTGAACACGTGTGACCTCTGACCTGAAGGCTTTGGGGTTGAGGCCCGCGTGGTGCTGGAGCATGGTGTTCAGTGCGTTCTGCAGCATCAGTAATCTACGATACGTCTTCTCCTGCATCGGCAGCAGCAGACCAACGCCGCCATCAAGGGTCGCTATGGCAACAGAACACAATGATTATAAAGACTCAAAGTGCTTTACATCAAGGAACCACTCACCCATTCACACACACGTTCACACACACGTTCACACAGACACTGGGGGCGAGGTGGGTTAAGTGTCTTGCCCAAGGACACAACAACAGCATTCATCTGTGGGAGCAGGAATCGCACCGCCAACCTGTGGGTCAGTGGATCTGAACACTGACCAGTGACGTTTTTGTCGAGAGCAGGATTCAATCCACAAACCTTCAGATCAGTGGACAAATGCTCTACCAACTGAGCCACTGTCACCTTGACCCTTTTTCTGTTTCTGTTCTTAGTGGAATTTGTTGTGTTGTTTTATTCAAAAATTATTCAAGAAAAAGTTTGTGCTGTGAAATTTGGATCAAATCACGTCCAGTTTCCACTCACCAAACCACGTGATGTGCTTGTTGTCCCAGGTCAGCGCCTTCCTGCTTGCGGCATCCATAGCACCTCTGCAGGGCATCCTCCAGAACGCGTTGATGTGGGCGCCGACGTTGAAGTCTGCTCTCCTTATGAGACGCATGCCTCCGAAGCTCTCCTTAGCTGCTCCCACAAGTCACAGATAACAATAAGAAATCAGATACTATAAAGGACTTTGTGGCTGGTGTTTGACTCACCTTCAGGTAAGTACATGTAAACAAAGAGGTTCTTGTCCCGATCTGAAACTGAAGGGAAAAGCTTCAATACAGAAGCACAAAAGAGATCTGTAGATCTGTAGATAAAATCTTACCCAAAAATCCAAGCTGGCTGTTGTCAACCATGAACTCAACCCCATAAACTTCTAGTGGTTTGGCGTCCTGTTACAAAACAAACGATTAGTTCAGAGAAGAGCCACAGCTGCAAGATTCATTTGACTGAAATAAAACACAAAGACGTGTGTGATCCCTGAGTCGTCCAG
The DNA here is from genome assembly GCA_000787095.1 of Periophthalmodon schlosseri. NCBI lineage: Eukaryota > Metazoa > Chordata > Actinopteri > Gobiiformes > Gobiidae > Periophthalmodon > Periophthalmodon schlosseri. The sequence continues at coordinate 13,435 of KN469701.1, forward strand.
GTGTGAGCCACAGTAAAAACTCCTCTGGTCTGAGGTGGTGAAAAACCTTGTAAACGGTTTGCAGTGGTCCATTTATTTATAAGTGCTTTTCATGTTTTCAAGATATGGTAGATTATTGTACGAGCTGACCACCATCTATCGGCCAATCATATTTAACACAGATGACATCACACATTCTACATCATGCGCCCCCCGTGCGCCCCCCCCCGTGTACCTAACGTGCACCTCCCGTGTGCCCGTCTCACCCTGCTGACGAGTGACAGAGTCTTGCTCTCCTCCTGGTAGCGCAGTAGAGAGATGCTCTTCATGAGGTCTGCTGCTAAAATAAAGTTCTTGATGCTGTGCATCTGGTGGATGTACAGCTGTGTGTCGATGAAGGCCATACCCGTCAGGTCGTTGTCCTTCAGAACCCACAAGAAGATCTGAAACAACACCATCATATTACACAACACACACTCAGACCTCAGAGCATCACGGACACATCAGCAGATGTACAGGTGTCCTACAGGTGTCCTACAGGTGTCCTGCAGGTGTCCTGCAGGTGTCCTGCAGGTGTCTCATAATGTAAATAATGCAGTGTGTTAAAGACCTTCTGCCCGATGGCGGACACCAGATAGCCGTTGCAGTGGCACAGAGCGGTCACTGGGCCCTTCTGTTCTTTCTCGTACAGGATTTTGAATTTGTTTTTGGTGAGGGGCTGACCCGGCTCAGGGACCACCTCGATCACGTCCAGGATCAAGATCTGTACAAAGAGTAAAAATAACGTCACACAAGGGCTGGAAACAATGATTTGTACAACAGTGTTTGATACAGAGTGTGTTTCTCAAATTACAATTTGACCTGTTAAAAGTGTGAATAAAATATAATAAAATATTATTATTAAAGTATTATTATTAAAGTACTACCAGGCTGTAAAATGTGAAGGACTGGAGTCAGACTCCAGTCTGACCGGAGTCTGACTGGAGTCTGACTGGAGTCTGACCGGAGTCTGACTGGAGTCTGACTGGAGTCTACTTACCTTCTCACGTTACATGAAGTACCTTCATGTTTCCTTTGATTTTATAAAAAGTAACTGTAACCTAAATACCATCAGATGAAAGAGTAACTACCAGGATACAGTTACTCTGGGAGCAGAAAGCTTCACCAAACCACCAAAATACTCAGTCTCTTTGCAGTCTTGGGTCGTTCTCACACTCACCCGCCCCCTACAGGTGACCTCCTCTCCCTGCATCAGACAGGTCCCTGCTGCAACGTAGCCCTTGAGCCCCGAGACCGTCTCCTGACTCCTCAACGCCACGGTCTTCATACAGGTCACATGCTCCCACTCCTCCAGGTCCAGCCTGACGAGGACAGTGAGGTGTGAGATGAGTCTGAGATAAACGCAGGGACTTAAACATTAATATTGTTTATTGTGATACAAAGGGTCAACTATAATTGTTTGTTGACAATTCTCACAATTATCAAAGATCACGTCCCTTATGTCAAAGTACAGAACTATAACAGTTTAAATATGGAGCCTGGTCATAATATTAAAATTATAATTATTCATATCAAGAACATTTTTAAACTGTTCAACTTTAATAATTATCCTGATGTAATGGTCCATTATATAGTTTTATATCATATGTTTGATGACTTCTGTTTGTTTATTTTTACTACTTTCCACATTTTATAAATAAAAAAGGTTTGACT
>JACM01037122.1:0-15682 GCA_000787095.1 Periophthalmodon schlosseri
ACACACACACACACACACACATATGGTGGTGGTTCCATGTGCTTCTAATCGGACACTGTCAGACTCAAATCTAATAAAACCTTTGCTGAGGAGGCTTCATATGTTTTACAGTTTATACATAATGTTTAATGACTTGTTCTGCGCACGTGTAACACATTTATACACAGCAATACCTCCACAAAACTAAACTCAAAACATTTATTAGAAAACTAAAGGTGAAGTATTTTGAAAAGTAAACATTCCCGAGCCCGAAGCCAGAGGAGGGTTTGAAGTCGACGCCAGCGAAGCCGTGAGCCGGGTTTATGTGCAAACAAATGAACGGGGCAACAGATGCGAGAGGCCGATCCAACGAGACGCAACGCACTTTCCCATTATTCCCCGTGTGTTTTATAAGCTCCGGTCGCGGTTTTAAACTTCGCAGTGGGGCAGATTGGATTTCTCACACTTACTACTGGGAGGCAAAAAGTTAAAGAAATGTTCAGATTCACTCGTTCAGATCCGAGTCTCGTCAAGGCCTTAGCACTTTGTTAATTCTGAATGTGTGGACAAACTTTTATACCATTCACCAACATCTGCCTAAATCAGAACTATATAAATGGACGTAGCTAACAGGAAGTGATCATGGGCTGCGCTTCCAGCTCCATCGACTCTGGCTCCAATTCACTTTCTATTGAAAATCTGTGTCCTCTCTCTGTAACTGCTGCTGTCAGACTCGTCATTTTGGTCTTAAATGTTCGTATTAACCCTCTACATGATCCTGGGGTTTTTATTTCACTATTTTGTCCGTAAATCAAGATATGAACATTAATAACTAATGGACCAGTGCGACCGAGATGTTTGTCGCTGCTCGAGTGAACGCTTTGCTGTACTAAGAACCTTAATGTACAGTTTTATTTCCAGGCTGAATAAGTCAGAAAATGAAATAATAATGTCACTCACAAACATAAGATTCAGTGCGATACGCTTCAGTCCAAGACGTGGAGACACAACATAAGATCAGTGCGATACGCTTCAGTCCAAGACGTGGAGACACTGGTCTGGTCGTCTTTTTAAAATGTAAATGTTCACTGTTTGTATTGTAACTGTTCTTGTCTGTTTTAAAAATGGATCATGAGTCCGGAATAAAGATGAATTGATTGATTGAAAAAAAGACAAATCAGGCGCCTTCTTTCCCCGAGGTCTGACTGACAGCGTTGCCAAGTGTCCGCTCCTTTCTAAAGCAGCTGTATGGGCGGGAAGCGGCGTTACCTTCAACAGCCTCGATCCGAATTGGCCCTCAGGGTTGCTATGATACTCGCGGTCGGAAGTCCAAATATGGAACTCCAAATTCGCCCCTATACCTGCTGACCTCAATGAGCTTCATTTGACTGGAGCCAAACTCTATGGGTGACGTCACGCTCCCTTAGTCCACTTCTTTGTACAGTCTATGGTCTAAACCCAAAGATAGGCCATAATGCAAAATGTATAGCAGTTTTACTGTAGTAGTAGCACTAGCATAGAATACGAGAATACTATAGTACCTCCTCCACAGTATTGTGTGATAGTATTTAAAGTAGTGATTGCATTACATTACACATCAAGGCCAGATTCCCATAGCTCCCCAAAGATTTTTGCCCCACTTTCATAGCACACACAATCTCTGACTAAAAATGTTCAAATGGCGACTACAGAGTGTTCAAAATGAGACTACAATTTTAAAAAAATGACTCCATATTAGATTGTATGACTCACCACAGGGGCAAACTACATGTAAACTTGTTTAAAACAGCGACTCAAACATGGCAGGGGGTGGGGAGTGTGCTTAAAACCATCCAAATAAGACTCTAAATTAACATGTTAAGTGAGCCCCCCCACTGAAGAACTTAGCCCCCCCCCATAGCTCCCCCAACCAGAAATATCTGGCACCGCCCCTGCTTCGTTTGCTCCACAGCCCACTAAAAGGAAAAACGTTCTGGGCACCGCTGGACTGAACCTTGACTAAACCAGCACGTAACATGGACCAAATCCCAACTATAAGAAACTACTGAGACGTAATGACTCGACCAGAACAGAACAACACTTGAGTTCCATGTTTAAGCGGAGATGTTTTCGCTCCATAATCCGCAGTGGGGTTTAATGAGACCGGGTTAGACTGGTCACTGGGTCTGGTGTAAGTTCAGCTCATTTAAACAAACAGGTTGATCCCAAAGTGAGTCGGGCTTGTGTAACCTGAGGCTGAGGGCTTGAGCTGTAAAAGTGAAAGAAATCCCGGTTTATTTCGCTGGACTCTGCAGCCGCTCATAGATCCAACACGGCTAACCTCAACCCTGAACTGTAAAAAAAACGTCAAGGTGTCGGGCTGGCGTAACGTTTTCAAAACGAGAAAAAAGGACAGGCGGTTTACGTTGCGTTCAAGTTGTCCTCGGTGGTCGGATTTTCTAGATTCCGACTTGTAAATTCAAACCTGAACACTCTTCCATGTCATAATTCCTACGTTTTTTTACAGATCCGAGTTAAAAAATCCAACATGGCTGCAACCTACGAATGGATAAACTTTGATATCTGATATTGTTATGTCTATATGAACTGGCAGTCAATACGTAATAATGTAAAATTCTGCGTAAAATGGTGAACTTGGTGAGAACATGGAGCTGTGTGTGGAAGGATATTGTGTTGTTGGGTTTGGGTTGGGTTCAGTTGTTAATAGTATTTGTGTTATTTTCCCTTTAAGATCTATAATGCTCCATTATGCTAAAGGCTACACTGAGCTAACGACACCAACACCTCTCACTCTCAAATGTCGATTTATAACTTACAATCGTATTATCAACGCCCGGGTTAATAAAAGCGCTTAATCCGATCTGCGTTTTGGCAAATTTGTGACCTGGCATTTGTTCCCAGACTGATCTCTTCTCTCTGTATTTTTTTTAAACAGATTGACATCAGTCTGGTCCCGTGATCGTCCAATCAGATCCGTTTATTTCAGTGACACGTGTGAAACGAAGGAGCTCATTGGTCACCTGTGATTTACAAATAAAATCAAATTTATCTCACCTCAGATTAACAGAGTTTAGTTCGTCGCTCATCGATTCTGCAGAAATCCGCCATGTTTTTCAGCCCCCTGTGATATTTATATATTTTTCCCGTGTTATTTCCAATACAGCGGACCGTGCGTGTCCCCGATTGGCTAATCCACCTGTCAATCACTCCCATTTTGAAAACGAGGAGATTCACCGTCCACCAGACTCACATCGTCGTAAAGTACTGAAGTGTTTATTCTAGATCCCAGGCAAACTTGTTGAGTTTTGAGCACTTTTCCTAGTTTTTATTCCTTGTATGAGCCGTTTCATGCTTAATGTGACGTCCCGCTCGTCGTTTTTACCAATTCGACGACTGGGACGCAGAAATTCCGAGAAAGCGCTAACGTGAGATCCAACCCTCGAGGACAAGGTATAAATAAAACTTAGATTTAGCCTTAGGTACTGTTGTCATGGCGATTGCTGCAGCCATCTTGTGACTGTAGGAAGAGCGAAATTCAAATGGAACAAAAGACTGTTCGGTAAACCAATCTATTCACGGGTTTCAGATTCTTGTTACATGCAACATTTTGAGGACTTTTTCCCATTCAGAAGATATATTTAGTTTTAAATTGTTAATCGGCATGGCAACGGTTCTAATTTTTCATCATTCTGAAACCGATACACCTTATTAGCGTCTCTGTTCATTTCTACTCGTGCACGTGAGTCTGTGGCGATAAAAACGTCGCTTTACCTGACCGGTGTCTGTAGATCGCTGTTCACTGGATGGTCCCCAGTACCTCCCCACGCTTCAGGGTCAAACCTCAAATTGGACTCACCCACACGCTGCACTTTTCAAGGATAAAAACAAAAATATAAAACTGTCGTAAAATTAAACCACACTGGAAATGTTTCTAGCCGTCTACGCCAGTCCGTTAGAGCCGCTTCTGTTTCCCAGAACTCGGGCTGTTGTCTGAGTTGTTTTCCAGAGAAACGGAACTTTATTGTGTTTGGCGACGGCACGAAGAGGCTAAAGTCGGGCTAACGTATAACTGTGTGATTGTGTGGTTGTACGTGCAGAAAGAGTCCACTAGCATTTCATTTTCATTTTTGAAGACGACGGATAAAGATCTGGTTTACTTTAGAAGAGCGTGGTCAAACAAATCAATATCTAGATACTAATACATGGGAAAAAAGTCACGTAAACAGGAACCATTGTGCATAAAGGAGTGGACTAAGTGAGTGTGACGTCACCCACGGCGTTCGGCTCGAGTCAAATGAAGCTCATCGAGGCCAGAGCGGTTATAGCGACAAATTTGGAGCTAGAGCTTCATTTGAAATTCTAACCACAAATATCATAGTAACCAAAGAGCCAATCCGGAGCCAGGCTGTTGAAGGTAACGTCTCTTCCCGCCCGCACCGTTGGTTTAGCAGGGAGCAAGCGCTTAGCAACGCTGTCAATCAAACCTGTTGCTAACGCTAGCGGGAGTGACCTTGACCAAAGAAGGTGCTTGATTTGTCTGTTATTAATGTTCATATCTTGATTTACAGACACAATTGTGAAATAAAAACCCCAGGATCAAGTAGAGTCGGTTAATATGAACATTTAAGACCAAAATAACAAGGCTCACTGCAGCAGTAACAGAGAGAGGGGTGGCAAATTTGTTTGGAACGCGGCGGCTAGCGTGTTAGCTATGTTCATTTATATATACAGTCTGTGGTCTTTCCTGAAGAGTTTTGAAATGATCTTCAGAACTATCAGAACTATGAGAACCCATAATATTAGAGAAACAACCCAATCTAAAAAGAAAAAAATGGTGTGTTTTTTTAAATCATTCATTTTAGTATTATGACAATACCTACCTATAATATTATGACTCTACCGTGTAAATAGATTTGCAGTTTAAAAGTTTAAAAATGTTTGTTAACATTGCGAAAAAACACAAGAAGCTACACATTTTTTTTGCCACAATTCCATCTGACTATCTCCAAGTTTCTGTAAAGTTTCAGCTCTTTTTTCAAAATGGCAGCCAACCTACTCCTTCTAAGCGATTAAAGACACTGTACCTGATTTTTACCGTCTTAAAAACCTGAAAAACATAAATAGTTCATTTAAAGGTCCTATATGACACAAAGCCGACTCTTGTGAGCTTTAAGTCATGTTGTAATGTTGTTACCTCATCAAAAACAGACCTGGAGTTGTGTTTAGCTTCATTCACACATGTTTGAGTCACACTTTATTATTAGTCTGTCTACATCTCCAAAGCTCTGTACCACCTTGTGATGTCATGTAGTGGTAGTTTTCAAGTTAACAGCTCCCCTTTACCTTAAGTTCAATAGCGATGGGCGGTTCCAGGGCTGAAATGACCCAAATGATTCTAGTGAAGGTGTGTGGAGTTTAAAAACACAGTGGAGCACTTCCTGTATTACCACATGATGACATCACAAGGTGGAACAGAGTGTTTTCCGTTTGAAAGAAGTTTAAATATGCAGGATTTTTGTGTTAAACATGCGTGAATGAAACAAAACACAACTCCAGGTCTGTTTGTGATGAGGAACCTGGAGGATTGTTGTCAAGGTAAAGCTAACAACAACTAGCATGCTAACAGCACACCAGCCTTACTTCCTGGTTCACAGATTATAAAAACACTTGATAATAATTTTGACCCTAAGAGTTGCTTTTATAATATATCTGTCCTGTTCTGTTACTTTATTTCATGAAAAAAACGAGTGCAGCCCCTTTAAGATGAAAGTAGGATACTGTTCTGTCAGCGCTGGTTGATGGATAGAGGGAGGAAGAGGAGGAGGAGGAGGATAATCCAAAGATTTATCTAGAGATTTACTTGTTTCCTCTCTGGTTTTACAGTGTAGAGACTTTTCTGTCCGTCGTCGCTTTCTCTCCTCACCTCCCCCTCCACGCCCTTGTGTCTGTCAGAGCAGATCTGCAGCATCAAAGCAAAACTCCAGAGGTTTTTAAGGAATGTAACGAGGAAATACGGAGAGAGAGGAGGGACATTTCAACACAGGTTAGATCAGCGACGGAGGCAAGAGCTAATGCCATCAGGAACAACTGTAAGGTTAAACCAACAGTGTCAGAGTGTGGGTTATAGAACAGGTGAATGGAGCACGCTGTGTTTTTTCAAATATAAATAGTGTTTATCTAATGCAGTAGCCTGTAAATAGTTTTTAGATGAAAGTATATTAAAGTTTAAAGTTTATATGCTTTATTTTGTCTGTTTTATTTGGCCATATACCTGATTTTTGCCCAGGTTTTTGGGTAAAATGTGTCCTGCCCCAGTACAGATATATCGTATAAGCAGATCTTGAGGTCAAAATAAGTCCACTGTGTCCACTGTCTGCATTTAATTATTAAGCATTTTATCGTCCGATAATCAGGAAGTGCACGTTAGCATGCTGGCTGTTGATACCATTACTGTGAACAATAGACCCATGTATATATAAATGGGCATAGCTAACCTGCTAGCTGCCACGTTCCAAACAGGAAGTGATCATGGGCGCTTCCAACTCCATCGACTCTGGCTCCAATTCACTTTACATTAGAAACTGTGTCCTCCCTCTGTACCTGCTGCTGTCAGACTCAAGAATTTGGTCTTAAATGTTCGTATTAACCCTCTACATGATCCTGGTGTTTTTATTTCGCTATTGTGTCCGTAACTGAAGATATGAACATTAATAACAGACAAATCAGGCGCCTTCTTTCCCCGAGGTCGCTCCCGCTAGCGTTAGCGACAGGTTTGATTGACAGCGTCGCTAAGGACCAGCCCCCTGCCAATCCAGCGGTGCGGGCGGGAAGGGGCGTTACCTTACTCACTTAGTCCACTTCTTTACACAGTCTGTGTCGTGACCGTGAACTCCGCCCTGTTTTCTCAAAGTGAAAAGTGCTTATAAAGTGAATAATAATGAATAATAATGACACTGTAAAGAACTGCTGTAGTTTTTACGATACTTTACTGTAATATCAACAATAGCAATTGATTTTACAGTAGATTACTGGAATTGGCAAGGGATTCTGGGAAATAATTCGTTTGTACCATAGACTGTTTAAAGAAATGGACTAAGTGAGCGTGACGTCTCCCGCAGCGTTCGGCTCCAGTCAAACGAAGCTCATCGAGGCCAGAGCAGTTATGGGACGAATTTGGAGCCGAGTTCCATATTTGGAATTCCGACAGTGAGTGTCACAGCAACCAAAGAGCCAATCCGGAGTGAGACTGTTGAAGGTAACGCCCCTTCGCGCTTGCGGTTTAGAAGGAAGCGGGCACTTAGCAACGCTGTCAGTCAAACCTGTTACTAACGCCAGCCGGAGCGACCTCAGGGAAAGAAGGCGCCTGATTTGTCTTTTATTAATGTTCATATTTTGATTTACAGACACAAAAGCGAAATTAAAACACCAGGATCATGTAGAGCGGGTTAATACGAACATTTTAAGACCAAAATAATGAGGCTCACTGCAGCAGTTACAGAGAGAGGGGCCACAGTTTTTCATTGTAAAGTGAATTGGAGCGCGCCCATGATCACTTCCTATTTGGAACGCGGCGTTAGCAGGTTAGCTACGTCCATTTATATAAACAGTCTATGGTTGGTACAGTGTATGTAATATATGTAACTGTAAAAATGACATTATAAATGAAACATAAACATGACTGATAGAAAGTTGCCAAAAACTTCCTGTTCAAAAGTCAGAGCACAGTTGGCAGAACAAGTGATCCTCAAAATATTCACAAACCACTTATTCTAGCGGCGTGTTTCTTACCGTGACTAAATACGTTCTTGGGCTTCGCTGCCGCCGCTCACCCGCGTGTTGCGAGCTCAAGCCTCCTGCAGAATGAAAATGTGTGGAAAGTTATGACAAGTTGACAACGTCTTGGCAAATCTCGTGAATGTTTTCATGAGATGGTGCCGGCGCTGTCGCTCAAACTTATTGCCCTGAATTAGACTCGGGCTTACGGTGCTGTCCTCATGTCGGAATCGTCTCAGGGGTTTGGCACAAATTGTAATAAATATTCGGTTTCTAGGGTTTAAACTGCACAGCAAAATGTTTGGAAATTCATTGCTGACATGGACTGAATCCTGCATGCAATTTTCTATTTATGAGCAGCGAGAAAGAGACGAATGTGTTACGCTTGTTTCACAAAATATGTACAAGATTAAATTGATCTAAGAACCAGGATAACGTAAAGGAGCTGCTCTGATATCGCTCTGTTTTTTTTTTTATACAGAGGGACATTAGTCTGGTCACTACTCCCTCCTCGAGCCAGAACCAATCAGATTTATTTTTTCAGTGACGCACACAGACAGTGTAAAGACGTGGACTCAGTGAGTGTGACGTCACCCACAGCGTTCGGCTCCAGTCGAATGAAGCTCATCGAGGCCAGCGGTTATAGCGGCGAATTTGGAGCCGAGTTTAAGATTTGGAATTCCGACCGAGAGTATCATAGCAACCAAAGAGCCAATCCGGAGCGAGGCTGTTGAAGGTAACGTCCCTTTAAGCCCCCAACATGGTATTTCTCTCACCTCAGATTAATAGAGTTTAGTTCTTCATCCACTGATTCTGCAGAAATCTGTGATATTTTTCAGTGATATTGTTTTCCTTTATTTTTCCCTCATGAGCCGCCATATTAGTTTTGATACGGACAGACCAGGCGTGTCCCTGATTGGCTAATCCACCTGTCAATCACAGCCATTTGAACACAGGGAGATTCACTTTTGACCAGACTCACATCTTCAAGTATTGAAGAAGCGTTTTTTCTGGATTCCAGGGACAAACATGGAATTACAGGATTTGGAGAACTCTTAAACTGTGTCTAATAACCTCTTTATACAAACAAGGTGGGTGCATTTTGATTCTGACCTGCCTCCAGTGCAATTTTAAACTAAGGACTGTTTACAAAATCATGAACGTAACCTCCTGAACCCTCCACAAATGAGCTACTACTGTCCCCGGACTAAATATAGTACGGTACAGCACGGTTTCATCTCAAGTTATATTGAAACCGCAGACCTCGGTGCAGTTGGGACCGTTTCGCCGGAGGCTTCTTACGCTCCATTTAAATCCCTGTATGTTTTCCTGCCGTGGGATCCATGTTGTGCGGAAAGCCCTTACGCAGCGGAGGTGAACTCGACGCTTTTGTAATAATTCTGTCAGAAAAATGGCGAAAATGAACCAAGAACAGTATTTATGACCCAATACTCCATTTGAGTTTATTCCCCGTTCTCACCGAGGCACAGGAAACCCTTTTATGGAACAGTAGCTTTGAGTAGAATACAACAAGAGGCCAATAAATAAGATTAAACTCCATTCACACACACACACACACACACACACAAGTACACTGTAAAACAAGAAAATATCCAGTAGTTAAAATATTAATATTACTTTGATTACTAAAGATGTATTTCTATATATTTAAGAGTAGTTTTAATATATTTTTTTTCCAATTTCAAGCTAACAATCTGGTACATGGCAACGCTTATCTTGCTTGGTAAGTTAAAATGACTTGAATTAATACAATTTTATTCATTTAAACATTTGAGTAGATTGGGCTTGTGTTTCTATTTCATGCTAAATAAGTTGGTGTTTTTCCTTATTCCCAAGCAAGTTTATATAAATGGACATAGCTAACCCGCTAGCCGCCGCGTTCCAAATAGGAAGTGTCCCCCCTCTGTCTGTTACTGCTGCGGTGAGACTCGTCATTTTGGTCTTAAAATGTTCGTATTAACCCTCTACATGATCCTGGTGTTTTTATTTTGCTATTTTGTCTGTAAATTAAGATATGAACATTAATAAGAGACTAATCAGACGCCTTCTTTCTCCGAGGTCGCTCCCGCTAGCGTTAGCAACAGGTTTGACTGACAGCGTTGCTAAGTGTCCGCTCCCTGCTAAACCAGCTTTATGGGCGGAAAGGGGCATTACCTTCAACAGTCTCGCTCCGAATTGGCTCTTTGGTTGCTATGATACTCGGGGTCGGAATTCCAAATATGAAACTCGGCTCCAAATTCGCCGTTATGTAACTTCTAGCCTCGATGAGCTTCATTTGATTGGAGCTGAACGCTGTGGGTGACGTCACACTCACTTAGTCCACTTCTTTATACAGTCTATGTTCCCAAGACATGAATTTTTGCAGTGTATGGCAAATTTTCTCACCCCACTTGAAGATATGTTTGCTTAGATATGATCATTAAAATGTAATAAAATTTATTAAACTACTCAAGTTAAGTTAACCTTCTGAATTCAAGTCTTTTTGAAGGTACAGTACGTAACTTTCTGCAGGTGGCACATTACCTGCACGATTCCATGGAAATAGAAAGTTAAAACCATACTTTGGAACATTCTCCATGGTGATAAATTTTACCGTATTTTCCGGACTATAAGTCACACTTTTTTTCATAGTTTGGCCGGGGGTGCGACTTATACTCAGATGCGATTTATATGTGAAATATATGTTTTTTCTTCATTATTATGCATTTTTTGGCTGGTGCGACTTATACTCCAGTGCGACTTATACTCCAGAAAATACGGTATGCCATAGTGTGGATCAACATTTCCATGGAAACAAGCAGGAGATGCGCTCCTCCAGGCCGAAGAACTAAAGTTTCTCACTGCAATAAACACAACCAATTTGGCTTTTTTCTAGTCTAGAAAGTTACATACTGTGGCTTTAACTAATGTAGATTTTCTTATTGATTTTACAGTGTATCCATTCACACACACTCGCACTTTAAAAACATTCACGTACATCACTATAGCAGCAATATAAAGAACAGGACAATTTATGGCACTTTAACACAAAGCACATTACATACTGTCCAATGGCTCCACCGTCGTCCAACCAGGTCTGTGTAAAGTATCAAAATGACGTCTTCTTCGTCTCAATTTCTCAAGTCCGAGAAGATGAATAATACTGTTTACGTTTCACTGGCCTCATTAAAATAAAAATACACTGTAGATCTTGGCTGCTGTATAACACTGGCATTTCAACATATGGCAGACTCCAACACACTGTCCACTTACACGCGCTGTTTGTTACGCTTAAACAGCTTATGCTAACTATAAAAATACAAAACAGGGTTGCCTTTAATGTCCCCGTACGCAAATGTGTCCTCTGCATTTGACCCATCCTTCAGTGCCAGTTGGGGTAACCCGTCAGGAGCGGTGGAGTTCCTGAACGCAATGGACTTTTGGGCAGGAGTACCTTGCTGGAGGATTAGCGAACTGTGCGTGTTTTCAGTTGAAGATGGGGAAAAAAACCACAACACGGGGAGAACACGCAAAAATTCCCCACAAAGTCTGAGAATCGAACCTGAAATCCTCTCGTTACAAGGCCTGTGAGTTGTGACCGCTCTCCCGTGTAATCGTTCGTCTAAAACCAGTGCATTTTGTTTATGTATCTCAATATTCCCTCGCTTCTTGTAATTCGATCTGGAACACGTCTTCGTTGGGGTTCGGGGCGCACTCCAGTCCGTTATTGGGAGGTCGGACCAAATGAAACCTGCTCCAGTCTCCTTTGCACAGAATCCACGGCAGGACATCGACTTTATAATTCAACTCCGGCGAAAACTCCGTGCTTATCAGATTCGGTGACCCCGCCCCTTTCCCCCTCGTGATTAACCTCATTTGGTCGTCGTAGCAGCAGTGTTGCGCGGCTAGCGTCGTGCTGTCGTAAGAAAGCATTGAGCGAATGCAGAATCTAGCCGACGGTTTGTAGATGTCCAGACGCTCCTTGGGTCCGCTGGCGTCCCTCCATCGGTACGTTTTGCGTAGTTTGGGGTCTTGGATGTTGACGGCGCTGTACACGGCTTCGGAGGGGTAGGAGCAGGGGCAGCTGGGTAATTCGGTGAGGACTTGGTGGAGGTATTTTTGGAGGAAGTCGTTCTTGCAGCTTAGCCACTTCTCACAGCTGTCAACGTCTGGAAGAAAAATACATTGAAAAAGATTTTACTACAAAAACGGGAACTCTGGCAGTAGTTTTGAAGGAAGAATATTGATTTCAGTGGCTCACAGACTGTATAAAGAAGTGGACGACGTGAGCGTGACGTCACCCACAGCGTTCGGCTCCGGTCAAACGAAGCTCGTCGAGGCCAGAGCAGTTACAGCGGCCAATTTGGAGCCGAGTTGCGTATAAGGAATTCTGACCGCGAGTATCATGGCAACCAAAGAGCCAATCCAGAGCGAGGCTGTGGGAGGTACCGCCCCTTCTCGCACGCACCGCTGGTTTAACATGGAGCGCTTAGTAACGCTGTCAATCAAACCTGTTGCTAACGCTAGCGGGAGCGACCTCAGCGAAAGAAGGCGCCGGATTTGTCTGTTATTAATGTTCATTTACTGATTCATGGACAAAATAGCGAAATAAAAACCCCAGGATCATGATCAACTGGAGCCAGAGTTGATAGAGCCGGAAGCGCGCCCATGATCACTTCCTGTTTGGAACGCGTGGCTAGCAGGTTAGCGACGTCCATTTATATAAACAGTCTGTGGGTATAGATTTAAGTGACTTCATTCAGTATAACTCACTGTACAAATAAAAAAGCAATGTCTACAATTACATTAACATTACTTCAACTAAATATCAATATATCACTCTTGATTTGAGTAGTTTTTTTATTGAGTGGCTCAGTTGGTAGAGCGTTTGTCCACTGATCAGAAGGTTGGCAGTTCAAATCCCGCTCTTGACAGAAACATCATTGGTAGAGCGGGCAAGATCCACTGACCCACAGGTTGGCGGAGCGATTCCAGCTCCCACAGATGAATGCTGTCGTTGTGTCCTTGGGCAAAACACTTAACCTAACTTAACTTGACCTTTTACCATTTTGTTTTGATTTAATGTGTCACTGTAATAAATATCGTTCTTCTCTGGCCTGTAATTTTGCTTGACAGTGAAAGAAATTTTGTAGGTTAAAAGTCAAAACTACTCAAGAAAAATAATAGATTCCAGAATTCAAGCCATGTTACTATTTTTTTACGTGTTTTTGTATGTATTTTAATGTCTTTTTCATGTTTTATATTAATTGTCGACAAGTGCTAGAAATATAACTGTTGACATTGACAAATAGTTAAGTTTGAAATAAGGTTGACTATATTCAGTGTTGGAACGTAACAAAGTAAAAGTAGTAAAGTACTGTACTTAAGTACAAAATTACGTATCTGTACTTTACTTAAGTACATTTTACAGTGGATACTTTTTACTTTTACTTCACTACATTTGAGAGCAGTATCTGTACTTTCTACTCCACTACATTTTTGAACAGGACTGAAAAGTAAAAGTTTTTATATAATTGTCTGAGACCTGCTGAAAAGGCTGAGGGTTTATTTTTATCATGTTTGTAATTTGAATAAACAAAAATATACAAATAAAAACAGATAGAATAAAAAGATCAATTCAGTTGTTTCTATTAAACAAAATTCAGCTCAAATCTTTATCAAAATCAAACATTTGAAGCTTTATTAGATCTCAAAATCTGCGTGAAATACTTTTACTTTTTACTCTTTAAGCACATTTTTAAACGTGTACTTTTATAGTTATATTTAAGAACATTTTTTTCATTTTTTTTACTTTTACTTGAGTATTTTTTTGCTCCGGTATCTGTACTTTTACTAACAAAATTGTGCACTTCATCCACCACTTCCACCATCTTGAAGCGCCTGAGAAGTTACTGCGTTGAGTTTGCTTAGAATTCACAAACAGAACGTAGTCACAATGCACATGTCATTTTAACTCAAGTAAATTGTGTTTTTTTACAATGTAGAAAACACATTCCTGCGTGTCTCCGAGGATAAATCAAATCCTCAAATGCTTTTCCTATGGAGCACTGTAAAAACCGGCCCTTGTGTTCAGTTCATTCGCTCCTCCCTTTGTTTTATTATGTTCTCGGGCTGGTGCGCGGCGGCAGGAGAGTGATAAAAGCCATTCAAACATGTGTCGGGCTCAGCTGGAGTTTTATCGATTCTCTGGCGGCCATCTTGGGAAGGGAAAATTCTCGATATCAAAAACAGACAGCTGTACAAAGCCTTTTTTTTTCCACATAAAGGGTTTATAAAGAGTCCTCGGTGAACAATGTGTGAATATAATTTTTGCCATGTGCAGATGTGTCAACGTCACGTCAGGGATGTACTTAGCGTCCCAGTTTTCAAATAGGCCTGGCTGATTTTGAAACGGGAAAAACAGAACTAGTTCATTTTAAACAGTTTTAATTTTTTCTTTTCCTTCACTACATTTGAGAGCAGTATCTGTACTTTCTAGTCCACTACGTTTTTTTTTTAACTGGACTGAAAGTAAAAAGTACTTTTCATATGATTTGAGGGGTTATTTTTACCATGTTCGTGGAAACATCCAGACTAAAGTTTTCGAGTTCGAGTTTCGGCTTTGAGCAAAACAAAAATAAACACACAAAATTCATACGAAAAATGAAGAAACTGATTTGGATTTTTACCGTTGACCAAAATCTGTCTCATTTTATATCTCTACATTTAACACTTTAACAAATGAACAACACTTGTGTGAAATACTTTTACTTTTTACACTTAAAGTACATTTTTAAACGGGCTCTTAAATACTTTTATTTCAGTAGATTTTTCATGTGATACTTTGACTTTTACTTGAATAACTTTTTACCTGTGTATCTGTACTTTTACTTAAGTAGCAAAACTGAGTAATTCCTCCAAGTATTGCTCAGATTCATGGGGAAAAAAATCAGGCACGGGGGCGTTAAATATGTTGCAAACTTCCGAAGCTAAAAAAGACAGAAATCTACAGCCGACGGTTGTTTCATTTACCCATAATCCATACATACTTGTGTCCAGTGACTCGGTGCTGTTGGTTGGTTGGAGTGGAGTTGTCTCGGTCGCTGGCATCGCGGTGACTGCAGAGAGAAAGAGATCACGGATTATGAATTCGAGGCTTGAACTTAAAATAAAAGATTAGAATAGAAACGATTGGGATAAATATTTTTTTAGGTAGATTTGCCTCTGTTCACAGGCAAACTTAAAACCTTTACCTCATTGCAAAAATTGTAGCGTAGAGGCTCTTTCTTCCGGGTTTGTGAATGATGTTTTTATACTCAGCAGACGGCGAACACAGCCAACACATTTTGTCACAAAGAGCTGTTTTACGATATAACCAAAGGGGAAAGAGCATTTACTGTTGCAAACTGTTGATTTTCCAATTTATTATCCAATTTTTTCCATGCATTTGAGCGAAAGTGCATAATTAAGTTGTTTGCGTTACTGTGATGCAAAAAAACTCCGCTCTGGCCTCTGAAAGTTGTGAAAAGCGCTTATAAACTCATCCTGGTGATTAATTAGGATGCTCTGAACGCAAAAGGTAAGTGAGGAGTAACTTTGGAAACCGTAAATCGTTTAAAATGAGCTAAGACGGTAAAAATCCGATACGGCGTCTTAAAACGTGACCTCTCACCTGCACAGCTCCGGAGCTCACAGGTCCTGGACTCCGTGGCCACACAGGCGTAACCACATGACCTCGTCCTCTTCTGAGAGCCCTGTCCACAGCTCACACTGCAGGGGGCCCACTCACTCCACTCCTCCTCATACTCTGAAAAGACATTTAGACCTGGTTTAGTCCTGGTTTAGACCTGGTTTAGTCCTGGTTTAGTCCTGGTTTAGATCTGGTTTTGACTTCTGTTAAGTCCTCAGGGGCCACAGTGCACAGGGAGGG
>KN469703.1:7624-20648 GCA_000787095.1 Periophthalmodon schlosseri
CAAGAGCCAGTCCAACTCAAAACAACGTCACAACAGTTACGAAGAGCCCGTGGACCTCACTAAAATCACCAGTAACCCAGCTCCTGACCACTGTAAACTACTTTGACTATCACTTTTATGTAGCCCTGTGTTAGTTATGTTATGTTAATATTAAAGGTGAATTATGTAACTTTTCTGATGGAGGGTGCGCCAGTTGCTTGTCTCTATGGAGATGTTATAGTTTTGCAAGCAAAGTTAATCTGTATCTTATTTAGCATATCTATTTCCACAGAGACAAGCAAGTGATGCCACTAGGCCTAGTTAGAGGTCAGATCTGTGGAGAGGTGTGACCACTTGTAATTGAATAAATGTAAGATATTTGTTGAATGCCACTGTGGAAAAGGGCTGCATGATTTTGGAAAATCATCTAATTGTGATTTTTTTTTTTTTTTTGCACTTACAATTAGATTTGCGATTTTTTTTTTTTTTTTAATGCAAATGAACTTGACAGTGCACATTTTAAACCCACCCAGGAGCATTAACAGGAAAGACTAAAATCCGAACTGCGAAACTAGAACAAGAATCACATGCATTTCAAAAGGTTTGTACAGGCTGAAACTACAGGGTTAACTTTTTTCCTTAAAGAGACAGTATATTTGATTGTTTACAGAAAAAATTCTATTGCCTAAGTATTGTGATTTGGTAATTGCACCAATACAATTTTGCATTTTTGTTTTGATTACTTTGTATTTTGTAGTCCTACTGTGGAACATTCCAAGTAAGCAGTAACATCTCCATGGAGACAAGCAGATGATGCACGCCCACCAGAAAAGTTACATAGTGCACCTTTAAACGTCGTAGCATTAGTAATCTGATACAATGTTTTTGTTTCTCAAGCCTTCTTCACGAGCCCTGTTTGGAAGCAGCTTAGTGTTGACCCTCCAGTAGAAACAGACTCTTATGAACTGTCCTTTTCCACATTTCGCAGTGAGCCATACTTACTTATTTACTCCACATCTATTTATCACATACAGGAAAATCTATCATTTCAAGGATATTCAGAATATAGTCCAAGTAGCAATTTTAATCTTTGCAATCTCAAAAATCACAAAGGCTGCAATTATTAATGTAAGTAGTTAGACCTCTGCAAACATGTACTGAACAGCATATGATTCTTGTGTTAGTTTAGCAGTTCAATCTTCTCTCAAATGCTCATTTATGAGTTTATAATGTATTTATGTCTTATTTATGTATTAAAGTCAGAATTAAGTCCCCATTGGACTGAATTCTGACTTCAAAACATAAATCAGCACTTTATAATAGCACTTTTAAAAGCCTTAATAAAGCATGAAGAAAGACTTAATTCATAATGAACAAATAGTTAATAAAGATTGATTCAGGCTTAGTAACTACTACCACCCCTAACCTGTAAAGAGCGGGTCCCTGATTTTCAAACAGTGAAAAATGAAGTATGTATTTAAATCTAAATAACCCCAAACTCTCGCATATAGTGACTCACATGGCTCATGTTTGTAATAAATAAAATGTTTTATAATTAGATGAAGACAGCAGATACCTGTCTGATTTTTGTCACAAAGTTCTGCTTTTACAATGCACTTTATGGAGAAAAAACTTAATTTACTAATTTATGAGAAAAAAGCACTCCAGCTTAACTGAACTACTAGTTACTAAGCCTGTATCATCCTTGATAAACAATTTATGTATGAAATGTAAATATTTGTTAGGAATGTAGCTTTATTAAGGCTAATTAAGGTGTAGTTGTTTTAAAGTCTAAACATCAAGTAAATTTTTATTTATTTTTAGCGCACAGCAATTGAAATAATAATGTGTAAGAAATATTTCATTTAGATATATTCACAAAAGTACTCAGCCCTTGTGCAGCTGTGCTTCTTCATTTCTTATCTCTGGTGCAGTGCATTGTGGTTGTAGTTTGCAGTGTTTTATAGATTGCGCGTCCTGGTTTTGCAGTGTGCAGGATGCATTTGAAGCGTATTCATTCTCTCTGCAGATTCTCAGAGACACCGAGATGACAGGAATCCTTTGATGAGACCTTCGGGTTTAGACTGCCTCCATGAACAAGGTGCAGCAGTGTCAAAATGCCATGAAAATTGTATTTTTACAAATGCAAAAAATGTGTTTGATGTCTGATAATGTTTGTATCTCAAATTCTTACAAATTGTCCAGTGTTTACAAGAATATGATCCCAGACAGACAAGAGGGTCTCATATTTAAAGGTGCACTATGTACCTTTTCTGGTGGAGGATCTGCCGCCTGCTTGACTCCATGTTATGGCTTTGGCTGGAAAGTTCTACAAAATGAATGACATAAAACATATCTATTCCCATGAAGACAAGAAGTTCACAGATAAATTTAATGCCATACTGGGGAATATTAAAAAAAATCTATAAATATAAGCCCCAAACTTATCTGTCTGGGATCATATTCTGTGGTCTTGTGGGCAATTTTGAAATACAAACAGAAAAGTTAGTGTATTTTAGATTTTAGATATACTGGAGGCTCAGTTATAACAGTATAAAGACAGCACTCATATTTGACGTATTTATTGTATAATTTGGCAGCCTCTGATCCTGTTCACGGAGAAATGGGGGAGTTTCTGAGCTGTAACGGAGCAGACTTCAGACCGATGTCACAGGTCACCTCCAACTCCTTTGACACGTCCAGCACCTCGTCTGACGAAACCTACAAAAACACAACCCCCCTCAGCGAATGGCCCCCCTGTCAGTCACTGTTTAAACTGTGATTATTGTTGTGAATGTTAATTTGACCGCTTAAAATGAACAAAGGTTTAATGTGTTTTCAGATAAAGAGAACGAGGAGGAGGAGGAGGAGGGTCCAGTGTACAGCCCTGTGAGCCCAGAGACAGACACTTCTTCTGAGGAAGACTACGACGATGTGGCCTGAGCTCCAGGTAGAACCAGGAGTGTGATGGAGCATGAGAGAGGGACACTGTGAAGAGGAATAAGATGAGACTTTAAAGGGCCTATATTACGCATTTTTTAAAATCTATGTTATAATGTATTGTAGAGCATAGAGTTCAATTGAGGTTAAAAATAGCTATTCAATTTAAAACTACCACTTGATGACATCACAAGGTGGAACAAATGTTGATAGTGTAAAAACGCAGGATCACTCAAACGTGTGTGAATGAAGCAAAACACAGCTCTGGGTATCTTTTTGAAGAGGTACCAGCATTATAACATGGCTAAAAGCTCACAAGAATCAATTTTGCGTAATATAGGACCTTTAAAGTTTAATTTCCTAAAAACTGAATGGGTTATTTGTTTCTGTTTATTCTTACAATATTCACCTCTTGTTTTTGGTTAAACAATGTGTCTGTGCTCTGACAGTTTAAACCTGTAAATGACAGTATTCAATCTAGCCACAAGGGGGCACTCCAAGCTTGGAATTTGCAAGGAAGCAATATTAATGGCAGCCTCAACTGTGAACTTGGAGTGAGTTAATTCTAAACATAACTTTATCTGTGAAACTCGAGTTACTACAAAGAATAACTGTAAATTATTGTGTAGTATCATATTGTATTATATTGTATAGTATTTTACATGTTTGTATATTTTTTTTCAATTAATGAGAAACATTTTTCTCAGTGGTTAAAAATGTAATAATTTGGCAAAACATAAATTATTCTTATTGCAACATAAGTCCATTTGTAAATAATAAACCCAAACAAAACAGAGAAAAATGAAAGTTAAAACATTAAAACACAACTTTATCTTGATATTTTGAGTTTGATAAAATAAATGATGAAATAAATCCTTGTTCTGTATTTTTTATTTTTTTTGACACACAGCTGAACAGAATTACTATTATTATTTCCAACTTTGCTCTTGCTAAAAGTGTGAAAGACGATTATACAGCTAAGCTGCCAAAACCATGAAAAGTATTTGACTAAAGGAGGATAAAAAAACGCGAGGAGCTTTGCAGAGATAAAAAATGTCTCTGTGAATCATATATTTGCTTCAGATTGAGTCCAGAGCTCTGCATCGAGATAAACATGAGAATTACCAGCAGATCTCCTTATGAAACACAATCTCTTTCACATGGGTTCACCCTCTCACGTACTCAGCCCTGTATACACTCTCCCTTTAAAAACTACACTGTAAAAGTGCATATTGCCTCTATTTGTAAAATTAATACATTTATACCTATAGGTTATGATATATATTTATTTTGTAGTTTTTTACCCAGATGTTTTACTCATGTAGATTATTTAACTAGCTTGTTTCGTAACATTTCTGACTGGTTTCAAGTCAAGATAATTAAACTCAGAAAGTTTACTTAATTAATTTAACTTCGTTTTCTTAGCTCCTGGCAATTAAACTTGATATAGGGCTTGAAACACATTAAATGATCAGGTTCCATAAATACATTTAATACTAGTTAAAACTACCCAAATACAACCATTTTGAATTCATTCATTTTAGTGTGTCATTTTTTATTTTATTTTATTTTTTTTACAGTGTATGCACCATAAGAAAGTACCTACGCTCCTTTATATGATTTATTTCACTTTATTTAACTACTAAATATCAACAAGTCACAATCTCTAAAAATGCTGGAAATATGGAACACAAATTACTAACAAAATATTACAATGATTTTAGTATAATCAAGATGGAGTTCACAGTGCACTGAATTATGCGAATCTAATGCAAGAATCCTGTGTATTTCAGAAGATGTTTGTTGAGGCCTAAACTACAGCACAGAGACAGGATATTTTGGTTGTATACTATTATATATAACAGTATGTAACAATTTGCAACCACTCAGATTTCGTTTTTGATTTGATGGTGAATCATTTCATCTCTAATTAACATCAACAGGGGAGAATGCGTTACGTTTTTTAAGTGGCTGGCAGTGTTTTGGGGATTATAAGATCAACAGTGTTTTTACTTTGTTCATTAAATCGGTTACACACTAAAGATTACTGCAGCCTAAATCCGTAAGTCGCTTAAAGTCTCCCGCCAACAAAGGACCGGCCCGAGTTTAAACTTTTGAACTTTGAGATGTGTTCAAGAGCCCGGCAGAAATCAGGAAAAATCAGTACCAATAACGTAGCCATAGTCACTCAACCTTGCATCTCAACAATTCACTTTACATCTTGCCAAGACAGCCTAGATTAGAAATAGTTTTACTGCACAATTTGTATATGGACCTGCAGTTATGTTTGGTCATGAAAACCTTTAGAGATTCATTCATGTATTAATGGATTAAAAAAAAATGTAAAAAAAAAAACTTTTGGAGCCAGTAGAAAACTAAATTGGTTAGAAGTTGAGGGAGAGCTAAAAGGTCTAGTCAACTCAGCTCTTTTCAGCAAATGTATAACTTTGCTGCTAGAGGGTCCGTCGTCGGCTTCTTTCCATAGAGATGTTATTGCTTTGACTGAAATGTTACACAGTAGGGCATTTGTATATATATTTTTAAATAACTTTTGAATCTGGATTTGAGGAGTTTTGATGATTTATTTCTTAATTACTCATATGACATATAATATTTTTCTGGTTTCATGCAATTTCCATTGGTTTGGGCTTGAAATAAGAAGCATAATCTGTTTTTTTTTTATCTAGTAAAGAAATCTTAGCAAGTCAAAAGTAATTGCAGTAATTCTGAACATAAATAACATAATAAAATAGAATCAGAATCTACAATCTAAATAATGACTGACACATGATAAAAAAACTCATCTCCATGGAGACAAGCAGGTGACAGACAAGCAGGTGGTCAGATCTGTGGAGAGGCGAACCCACTCTCCACTCTCAATAAGAATGCATTCAATTACAAGTTTGATTCCATATTGTCGAACTTTGCAGGCAGAACCAGAAAAGCAGTGCATCTTTAAGCCATACTGTTTATACAGGAAGAGTAAAACTTTGAGGTTAAGTGAATAAAAATCTAACCAAAGCAGGAGTATATTGTCTTAAACCACTATGAGATGTCATTTATTAAAAAGTGAATGTAAAATGAGTACTATCCACCTCTGAGGACCTCCTACCTACACCAGCATTACTCATTAGGTAATCACTATTTGAATTGATGCTAATAGCAAATCACAAACACTGCACATTTTTTGAAATACCATAATTTCCTACACAAACAACTAAATATCCTTATCCTTATATCTTATTCTGCTTAAAAACTGCTGGCCCTGTAGTTTAGATCTGTACAAACATGTCCCGAAATGTGATTCTTGTATTAGTTTGGACTTTGAACAGAATACTATTATTAAAACATTAACTGCAGATCTAATGCTTGTCCAAAAAAACGAGATTAGATATTTTTCCCAAATCGTTCAGCCCTATTACTCTAACTTGCACCACCTACTCAGTCTTCTCCTCTCACAACTGCATCCGACCGCCACTCACCCAATTAATGCTTTAAACTTGTTCACTGGAGCTCGCGGCCCTAAAAATACTTCCCTGTGCTGTGAATGGGGTGGTGTGTTCAGGTTAACACTGTGTTTACAATAGTAGTGTCTGGTAGTCAATGTAAGTCGTCTAGTGCTGGGGTTATAAGGTCAACGGCTAACAAGACAACTATTTCACTGGCTGTGGACATTTTGAGCATTTCTGGAGGCAGTACAAATTTGTGGACACTTTTCCTTGTTGGACAGTAAATATTTGCAATTCCTATGTAGGCTGGTACTGTTATATAGTATCTGTGGTAAGGCTGATACAAGTTGATGGACCCTGAGACAGCGCTATGGAAAGTTATAGGTTCTCCAAGCAAAAATACATTTAAAAACTCAAATTTTTTGCCCTGAAAAACGCGACAAAAAGTGAATTTCTATATATTCTTAAATAACTTCATTTTGAATCTGGACTTGAGTACTTCTTAACTAGTCAAAACTAAGACAATATCATTATTGTGAGGTGACTTCATTATATTTTTGTAGTAGTCTTTTTGAGTGTAATTTTGAACAATAAAATATATTCACATATTTAATACGTTTCAGTTTTGTTTTTGACTCCCCCGTCTCTTTGCTCTCTGCGCTAAGTCACTTGCCCTTCACTATCACAACACAATCAACGTGCAACAGGTTTGTGAAGTTGTAGTGTATTGTTTTCTGTCATGCTTTTGTATACTTCTGGAGAATTGTCATATGGGAGCATGGCTGACGTAGGCTTTGTGGGCCGAGCATTGGACAGGATCGTACAGCTAGCCATAAGGAGGGTTCAAATAGGGCCCAGGAGAGATCGTTAAATTACTCGAACATGCATGAATGACATATAAAACCACTTCAGGCATGTTTTCGATGTGGGGCCAACGTGGTAGAAAGCTCAACAAACATTAATATCCCCTCTTTAATTGTTCCTAAGTTGATCCAATAGGACAAATAAAGACTTACAACTATTTCACTCATGTAATTTTTGGACATTTCCCGAGACAATACAA
Source organism: Periophthalmodon schlosseri (assembly GCA_000787095.1). Lineage (NCBI taxonomy): Eukaryota > Metazoa > Chordata > Actinopteri > Gobiiformes > Gobiidae > Periophthalmodon > Periophthalmodon schlosseri. Next base: position 15,056 of record KN469703.1, read on the forward strand.
ATTTGCAGACACTGTTGGCTTTGACCACATAGACTTTTGTGGGTGCTGCATGTCAGACATTTAAGTCATTTACCCCATCGGTTTGAATGGGAGATTGGGCGTCATAAAACTACACTGTTATTATACTGTGCACTGTTTCCATGCTGTTTTTTGGAGAGGAAAAACAAAGGCAAAACAAAGAGTTAACACTGGTTATTGTGGAGATGTTGCAATGTACATATTTGAAATTCTTGACAAAGTTGGTCCTGAAAGTGAAAAGGTGACAAAATTGTACATATGCTCAACTTTTTATATGATACAGACTGGAGTGGCAAAAGGCGTTATGGCCATTTAAGATTATGTTTGAATCAAAATAGTTTTTTCATACATATAAATCAATCTAAAAGTAAAATCTACTTAAAGTTACCATCTGCATGTTTATTTGATTTTTTTTCCCAAATAGATGGCAGAGGTGAAACCTGTCCCCCCTGCCCTCACCTGGCCTTTGTTCAGACTCACCTGTGCTCTCTGGTCTTCTTCTGTCAGACAGCAGTAATGTAGATAGAATCTAGTGAGGATATGTGAGAATACAACAGGGGCAGGTCTGCCAGTCTAATTACAGATGGGAGCTTTAAAGCAATTTTTATCTTTCAGAATATATTATTTCACTTTTTCATGTGCGTTAAATGTCTTTGTACCAAACAACCAAAAGAAATATGTTTTATGTTAATGTGAACCCCAGAACCCATTTTTAAATCATTGTGAGACAAGAAAATTGCCTTGGTGGAGGTCTGGACTTTAATATAAAGTGTGTTTCTTATCCCCCACTGACAAAACAGAACAGAAAATCCATGGTTCATAAACAGTTTCATCCATAGTCATCTGTTTGTGGGTGAAATCAGCTTCAGACTGCAGACCACCAGCTGCAGCAGTTCAGGGGGATTTTCCCTGTTTAGAGAGAGTTTATTTTCTTTATTTAACTTAGGGGTTTATGTGATTTAAAAGCTTGTTTGGGTTTCTGTAAATGTATGTAGACATGTTCAACTGCATTAGGGAGAGAAAACATGGATTAAAATAGGCATAAATGTACAGTATCCACCTTATTCCGGAAGTTGCCGTGGGCGCCGACGTCGTCATTTGGGTTGTATTATTTTGCACGGGGCTGCCAATCTTGACTGCAAATAAATTCTATATGGACTATGGAGCCGTTTTAAAGCCTCTCGGAGAATCGGTGCAGTGTTGACTTGTTGGTGCACATGAACATTTTACATTTTACACAGATCAACCTACTTTTTTTGCAGCAAACTTTTCTCAAAATCTCCATTGAAATGAATGGGATTCTCGCTTTAACAGAAGTGCCCCCCCCCCAGTGATGTGTTCATTCGGGTTAAGCCACACAATACATTCAAATACAAATGTTATGATATGCTGTGTTTTGGGGTGACTGCAAAGATGTTTTCCAACTCACTTAAATGTTGTTGTTGTTGTTGTTGTCGTGTCCTTAGGCAAGACACTTCCGCCATCTTGCCTGTATAACTGTGTGATTGTGTTACTGTTGGTAGTTAGACTGTGTAAAGCCATAAGAGAGGACACAACTTTACGTTTATGTGTTCAGTTGGTGTAGATTAAATGTGATCTTGTCAGTGGACGACCCCTGGAGACATCAGATTTTCTAAGTATCTAATTCAATCAATATTATCATTATTGACGTTTTATTTTTATTTTTTTTAAAATAATGGTAAAATGCAAAACAAAACAAAACAAAAACATATATTATAGTGATAAGTAAGAGAAAAATGGCAAGTAAATGAGATGAAGAGAAGATGGAGATAAAGGATGGAGGGGAAGAGAGAGAGAAAGAAGAGGAAGAAATTTGACATAGAAGATAGGAAGAAAGGGGAAAAAAGGTGAGGAAACAGACTAGAAAAAGACAAATGTGAAAGACATATGATAGAGAAGAATCACATAAGATGAGGTGATCAACTCCTCTCTTCCTGATGTTCCTCTTGTTTCATATTTTTGTTCTCTCTCTCTCTCTCTCTCTCTCTCTCTCTCTCTCTCTTCTACCCTTTCTCTCCCTTCTTTTCTTTCTCTGTCACCCTTTTTCCCCTCTTCTCTCCCTCTCCTCTCTTTCTGTCTTCTACCCTCTCTCCCTTCTTTTCTCTCTCTGTCACTCTCTCCCCTCTTCTCTCCCCTCTTCTCTCCCTCCTCTCTCTCTCTTGCTTTCTCTCTCCCCCTTTCTCTCTTTCCACTCTCCTTTCTCTCCCATCCCCTTTCTCTTCTTGCTAACCTTTCTCCCCTTTTTTCTCATGCCTCTTTCCTCTCTCTCTGTTCTTCCCTCTGTCCCCTCCCTCTCTTTCCTCTCTCCTCCCTACCCCCTCTATATCTTTCCTCTTACCTCTCTCCTTCTTTACTCCCTCCTCCTCTTTTTCTTCCTCCCCTCTCCACCTCACTACTCTTTTTCTCTCTCTCTTTCTCTCTCTATTTTTCATCTCTTTTCTCTATTTCAGCCCTCTTGTTCCCTCTCACTTTGTTTCCCCCTTTCTCTCTCATCTTTCATCATTCTCTGTCCCATCTCCTCCCTCTCTCACCCCCTTGCTCCTACTCTCTCCCTCTCTTCCTCCTCCTTCCTCCCCTCTCCCACTCCCACTTCTCTTTCCCCTTCGCCTCTCCTTTCCCTCTCTCTTCTCTCATTCTCCTGCATCTTTCTCCCTCCACTCTTCTCTCTCTCCCCTCTCTTTTTTGTCCTCCCTCTCCCTCCTCCCCCGCTGTCTTCTCTCTCTGCTCCCTCTCTCCCTCTCTCCACATTCCTCCCTGAGTCAGAGGCACAAGTCCGTTTAAAATGACTGACATTATTTGCTTCCATTAGGCACTACTCTGTAATTGACCCTTGACCCCACGGCGACCTGTTGAAACGACTCTAAACCGGAGCTAAGCCTCATGGGAAAAGCCCTGGTTTGGACTTAGGCTCCGCAAGCAATCAACACCTTAAGGTGAAAGAGGGAGCCCAGGTCAGCAGCACCCGCGTCTCTGATGTGGACCGCACTTTGTTCAGGTCCAGTCAACGGAAAAAAACTGCAACAACAAGATCCAAAGGTCACAAACAACACAGAGTCCAGAGGTTATTCACATTAGATCAGAAATACACACGTTTGTATGTTTATTTTATTATTGCTCTGTGTGCTTTCATTGCATTGCAAATATAGTTTGAGTAAACTGAAATAACCAGGGCTTTGAGTTAATGTTTTGTCTCACTGGTGAATGTGGCTATAGTCTGTTTCAAAAGTTTCAGCCAGTTGGGATTTTGATGCGAGACACTGCGGGTGTTTAGGGAAAAATCTTGGTTCATTTTGTTGACTTAGATCAAAACTTTTAACTAAGGGGATATATTACTTAAAACTGTGTTTAGTAAATGATAGAACTGAATTATAATAATAATATCAACAAATGAAATCAAACTAGGAAAATATTGTTAAGTACAACACTAAATTATTTGGTTTATGTGTTAGATGTGTATGTCCAAGTATCATAAAAATAATACAAATCTTTGTAATGTTTTTGTGTGCAATACACTTCTGGCTTTAACCTGTAAAGTCATTGGTTATTGGCTTGGACAGGGATCAAAACTCACTAAAATTACCAATAGTAGAACTGGTTTGGATAAGCATAAATGAAACTGAGCAAAGTGCCAAGACTGAAGACTGAGACTGAATGATTAAGCAAAATACATGATCAAAATAAAACTGTGATCTTAACTTATACAGCCAAACAACTGGTGTAAAAGAATATACAGAGCAACTTACAGTAATCAGCTTAAATGTGGACATTTTGAGGATCAATATGGCATTTTCTACATGCTAATTAGAATGAACTTTGAATATATTTGAAAACATACATGTATCTTATTATATCCTGCCAGACTGGACAGGTTTAAATTCTGTATAGGTGGTCTGTGCCTTAAGCAGTCAAGTAGAATAACACGATTGCTATAGCAGCTTAGAGACCATGTGTAATTAGATGACTGTGATTAACCTGTAAATAAAGATAAGATTGAGTGACATAAATAAGCAGGTGCACAAACAGTAAAGTGATAAGAATGGTTTTCCTGATGGAGAGAAGCTGCTGCTGTTCTCACTGTTGAATGACGTCTTTATCAGAGCCTGAGACTGAAGCTGGACTACTGATTTATGACCTCATGTCTGTGGGAGGTCGCAGTCTATGTCAAAGCCCAGTTCAACTATCTCCAAATCCAGGGCTCAAATGTTTTAAAAGTGCAATCTCCATCATTCTCTACTTTATTCTACGCACTATTATGGACTTCTTAAATCCAGACCCAAAATGTATTTATTCAGACTGGCTTTTAACACGCATTAATGCAGTGAGACTTTGTACAATTTGCTTTATTATTTCAGTGTTTTTACAATGTGTTGATTTTATTACAAAGTACTTTGGTCACCTTGAGTGTTGTAAAGGGCCCTGTATATAAAGACTGACTGACTGATTATTATTATTAAGGAACCTATCAAGAGCAGCGGGCGCCGCTGTGCTGTGCCTGGGCACCCATCTCCAGATCTTGAGCTAGGACTACTTTTTTTTTAGTTTACTTAAACAGTTCATCATTAAAGACAATAATTAATTGTGCTATGGTTTGGTCTTGCTTTCATCTTGTCTTTTTTCAATGCAAACTGAGGGCCCATGTAGCCCATGGACCCACTTTGGGCACTTGGATATAATGGTTTTCATTCTAAACATTTGTTGTTTGCTCTACAGACTGCAGAGAAGTGTTTCTGCAAAGTAAAAAGTAGTAGTAAATTGCTTGAATAAAGAATTTGTGAACTTTGCTTGTTTGTTTTAGACCCCAGTCTCTCTGTCCTCAGATTACAGAGTGCTCCTCATGATCATAAACAGACTTATGTTTCAGACAGAACTGAATCAGGACATGGAAATATGCAGATTTACGTCATTCATTCAAAGTATAAATCTGAATGTCTCCCAAGACTCTATATCTTTTTTAATTACTACGTTGTTCACGTTATTTGCAGTATTATGTGAGATACTGAGACTATGCTTTTAGGCATTATCAAGGTAAAAACATGTTTCTGCAATACTATCTTATTGTTATTTAGTTATTTACTTGACCCAGTATTCAGTGCAGTAGTTCAACCCTGTCAGGAGCGGTGGGTGACCACAGAGCAGCGTGCTCTAGATTTGGTCAGAACTACTGAGCTGGTGGATTGTTACACTCTTATGCACTGTTTAAGTTATGAAATTGAGCTTTCACTGCTAAGACCAATACAATAAAACATGGCACCTGTTTACCCCGTCTTATTTACCTTTGATATGGGAAGGGCCTATTGCATGTAGACCAATTTGTAAATTATTTAAAATTAAATAAACATGAGTATTTGTATCCAACATGCAATTTCAAACCCAGTGTTTAGAGCTTTGTGTAAGTTTTGTCTTCATCAGCCTCAGTTTTGTCCAAATGTTTGTGTATTTCTGGACCCTAAACCTGATTCTGTCCTGTGAGTGTGTGTGAGACGTTTCCTTCTCTTCAATGGAAAACATGAGTGTAGTGTAGTGCCCCCCCCCGGCCCCCCCCCTCCCTCCTGTC
>KN469703.1:20669-31462 GCA_000787095.1 Periophthalmodon schlosseri
GCTGTGCCCCCCCCCGATTCCCCCCCTCCCTCCTGTCCCTGGACCCCCATAGCCCCCCTTGGACCCCCCCACAGGGCTCTTTTCCCCTTTGTTTAATTCAGTCCATCAACACTTCCTCCTCGGCCTGTTAGTGTCAGGCTGCATTTCCTCTGTGGACTCACACTCCGCGTTCAGCTCAGGCTAAAGTTTCCCCCGAACGCTAAAGGGCTTCAAAGTCAATCACTGCAGCTCCCAGTCTGATCGGACACAAAATGTTACCCGCCTCCTCTCTCTCGCTTTCTTTCCCCTTCTCTCTCTCTCTCTCTCTCTCTCTCTCTCTCTCTTTCTCTTTCTCTCCTGTCTCTTTCTCTCCCTACCATACATTCTCTCATAATCTCTCATAATTTTCTCCCCTCTTGCTCCCTCGCTCTTTCTGCTTGTCTCCCTCTCTCTCTCTTTTTGTCTCTCTTCCTTACATTCTCTCTCTTCCCCCCTCCTTTTTCTTTTGCTCTTTCTCTGTCCCTCCCTCTCATTTTCTTTTCTCTCTCTACCTCTCTCCCTTCCATGCATTCTCCCCCTCCTCCCTTATTTTCTCCTTTCTCTCTGCCCTCCCTTCCTTACTTTCACTGTCTCTCTCTTTTTCTCTCCCTCTCTTCTTTTTCTCTCACTCTTTCTCTGTCCCTCTCTCTTTTCCCTTCACCCTCTCTTTGTCGACCACAAAAGAAGACAAATGTTATATATTTGAGATCGTAGAAACCTTTTTGTTTTGTATGTAGTTAAAGGTACACTGTGTAACTTTCTGGTGGGGAGCTGCTTGACTCCATGGAGCTTGTATTGTTTTACCTGGAAAGTTCCCCAGTGTGGCATTAAGATTATCTACAGGGAGGTGCCACAGGGCAAGTAACTGGTGAGGTTTGTGGAGAGGCAGTGACCCCAGTCACAGTTAGAATGCATGTATATTTTAACATTAAACTTTGTGTATAAAGATGGATTAAACCTGAACAGGTGCTGCTCTATTTAGTGAAATGGGGAGGAAAACCCCTATATACATAAAAATATCTATGAACAAATTAAATCATTATTCTGTAGTTTAAAGTTTCTTGAGAATAGACTTTTAATTATGTAATAAGACACTCAACAACTGTTCAGTCTGAAATCTGAAAAATAATTGACTAATTAACTCTGAAACAGTTAAATTCTGATTAATATTCATTATCCCCTAAATAGGCTTAAAAGGTCCTATATTACACAAAATGGATTTTCGTGAGCTTAAAGCCATGTTATAATGCTGTTACCTCACCAAAAACATACCTAGAGTTGTGTTTTGGTTCATTAATCCAGTAATCCTGGTTTATTAGTCTTGTCTCCAAATCTCCATCTCCAAAACTCGAAATGCTCTGTTCCACCGTGTGATGTCATGTAGTGGTAATTTTCAAAGTTAACAGCTACTTTTTACCTTTTATTAAGTAGATATTGGCAATCCCAGGGCTAGCGAAGGTGTATGAAGTTCAAAAATACAATGGAGCACTTCCTGTATTCTCATGACATCACAAGGTGGAAGTGGAGTGTTTTCTGTTTGAGAGAACAACTGAGCCTAAATATGCAGGGTTTGTGTGAATGAATGAATGAATGACATGTGTGAAACAAAACAGAACTCTAGGTATGTTTGTGATGAGGAAATAACATTATAACATAGATCAGGAAATAGCATATTGTAAACCCTTTAAATGTCCAAACTGTTACGCAAGCAGAAAAGTGTAACGCTGCTTGACAATATACAACTTGAATGTACACTTATTGTAACTCAGAGCTTCTTACATTTTCTAGTTTTCTCCTGGTGAACTCAACACTTGTAAATATCACATGTGAGCCTTAAATCTGCCAGAACGCATCTGTTCTTTGCTCTGCTTTGAAACCTGAGCTCATTGTAGCGCTCACACTTTTAATTCCTGGTTTATGTTTGTGTAACTGTTTTCACTTTCCTCTGTTCTGTGACACTGCTGCGCTCAGACCACACGGCTAATAGAAATGCAGTGAAAACCTCATTATGACGCTTTGGGTTAGCCAGCTCTCTGATCCAGGGGCCGCGCTGTCCAGAAAACTGCTAATGTTCAACAACACAGTCACAGCTTCACACGACACACTGCTCAAATCTGTTATCGCTCACAGACGACAATTATAGCTGCTATTTCTGCTGCTATTTGGGGTTAGGATTTTAAAAAAAGTAGAATTTCAAAGATTTACTCACAACAATAAGGCTTAACTGTGTGACGTTTGCATTTTCTCACTTACAACTGTCACGGTTTTACTTAGGACCCAAAAGCAGCACACAGCTGGTAAGTAATTCAACTGTTTACTGTCCAAGCTAGTAAACAGGTGAATGTGGTATCAGCCTGGGGGGTCCAGAGGTGCAGGTAGGTATTGGGCTGGCAGGCAGGCAATCAGACAGACAGGTAGGGGACAGGTAGGCAGCTTCCAAAAATAACGACAGAGGCAATGGAGTAGTATCAACGACAAACTGGGAGGAGTGGATGAAAAACCAAAATTCTTGTACGGCAGGTTATGAGGGAAAATGGACTCAGGTGTGCCAGTCAGAGCAGGTAAGCCGACGCCCAGGTGGGAGGAGAGACAGGCAACACAGAAGGGAGGGGGAGACAACAGTAAAACAGCAGAAGGGGGAGGATCCTGACAAAAACATGCACAATTGCTCAGCTAAGGTAGTCCTGAGTCTGTAATGTGTATTTTTCATTAGACAACATGTAGTGGGGGTCCACCAAGATGATTTGTACCCAGAGCCCAGAATTTGGTGCTACATCCCTGGAACTTGCTTCAGTGATATGGAGCAACGTAAAACAATGCACTATAAAGAATAATAATAGTATAGTATTTTGGCTGTTTGTTCATTTCAGTGAAGCATCAGAAACAGAGGAGCTCATTGGTCATTTATCATTTAGAACAAAATCTAATTTCTCTCACCTCAAATGGTAATTTAGTGCTGTTTTTCCAACGTCTGTGTTATTTCTTTCCTTTCTTTTTTCCTCATAAGCAGCTATGTTTGTTTGATTGATTGACTGACCATGTGCGCCCCTGATTGGCTAATCCACCTGTCAGTCATTCCCATCTGAACTCTAGGAGAAACTGGTGTCCAGATACCTTTGCAAAGTATTTGAAGTGTGCATTCTTGGCTGGCCAGAGCAATGTAGTGCTTACAATATCTGAATGATTAATGGTTTTTTTTGTGATTCCCAATAAAAAATATATCTTCCACCTGTTGAACATTTACAACACTCCACTTTCCCAAACAAACCTGAAGTGGATTATTATGTATTTTACTTACTGTCAAATCCAACTTGACCTACATGTATGTCAATCAAAAATCCTGCGACACATTCAGGTTACATTGTTGACCTTGTCCTGTTTCGATTGTCCTGATAAAGACAACCTGACACCGCCGGGCCCCCTGCAGTGAGTCTGTGATCTCGGGGCCTAAATGCGGTCGCTAATAGCCCGCCGTACGTCCCCTGTCAGGCCCCTTTTGATGTGAATGTCCTGTGATGATCTGTCGTAGTAAAAACCTTGGAGCAGGCATTTTTAATTACCCAAAAGGGGGTGAGCGCTGCCCCGTATGGTTCCTATTTGTACTGCAGACGGACTGTAAACCAACCCGAGCAGCCTTGTCACATGATACCAAAGAGAGAGAGTCATTATCATTTTGTGAGCGACATTTTCTGCTTTTAGTTTGCGAGCTGCCTGCCTCTTTTCCTTTGAGTATCTCTGTGCAGGATTGGGTTCAACTTTTTGGTCTTATTCAAACCTTATGCCTCAGTATTTTCACATAGAGGTCGACACAGTGAAAAGAGGTGTACTTAGATCATGCTGATGATTTATTGAGATCAAAATTTGTTTGGCTTTGGAGTTTGTTCCCCATGACCCTCCAGGGCCACTGGTTGGCCGCTCTACCATCTGTCTGAATGCGGGAGGGTCTGTTCTGCTTCTCACATTGATTCTGGTGTCAAAAATAAAAGTCTGATTTGTACCTTTAGAGGATCGCTAGTCCACATGTCAACTATGTAGATGTGTGATTAAAAAAACAAAACATTAACAAAACAAATATTTTTCCTCTAAAGCCGCAATGTTTGTTTTGACACAAATAGACAATGCATTTCTCTAATTGGTTACTGTATCTGTCACTCTACCACCCTTTCCCAGACTACACATCTTTATAAACTAGACTATTCACCTTATTTTGGAAGTTGCCGTGGGCGCTGGTGCATTAGTTTGTACGATCTGGACAGCAAATAAGTTTTATATGGACTACAAAACAGTTTTAAAGCCTCCCAGAGAACCGGTGCATTGCTCACTTGTTGGTGCACATAAACGCTGAACATTTTGCACAAATCAACCTTCTTTATATCATATTTTAGTGGCGAAACTTTTCTTAAATTCTCCTTTGAAATGAATGGGATTCGCGCTTAACCAGAAGAGCCACCACAAAAAAAGTGCAGTTTAGTTGCATTTAGGGGCAAAAGTGGGCGGGCCGAATAAGGTCAATAGGAAAAGTGCTCTGTCTTGGGTGGCCTGGCAGAGTTACTAGTGTAGACAGGTAGTGATCATGTGAGGGGGTGAAATTGCAATGTGCTAGTGTATTTTTCTGTCCTTTTATTCAAATAACTCAATTATTTTTTAATACTGCCACAGAACCTTAATAAGATTCATGTCGGTGTGAAATGATAAACACAGTATTTGTCAACATAATAAATAAATATCCCTAGCTCCATGTAAGTGAGTCATCTGAGATTTTATTTACATTATTCGTGTGAGCTACATTTTCTGTTTTTAGTTTGCGCTACAGCCCTCCCCCCTCCTCCCTCCCCCCCTCCTTTAAGTATCTTTGGACATAAAAACGACATGTCAAGTGCACACGCTACAGTCCGTATCTGGGCCCAAACCAGGTCCAGGTGCGGTCCGGACTTTGGGAGAGATTACAAACATGTGCGAGCGGTGCGTGTCCTCATCATTCAGATCCCCATGTGACAGTAAAAGGCCGTTTAAAAAAGGGGAAAACCCACTCAAAAGTAACTCTGGCTTAGTTTGGGTTTGTTGTGCTGCCAGGACCTTGATAGATGGGTCTCTGAGGCAGGACCAAGTCTGAGTCCTGGTCTAGTCCTGGTCGGGATCCTCTGTCTCGCTGTGAGGTCATAACACTGTCGGCTATAGGAACATGAGGGATTATATTTAAACATTTTTAAATACACACTTTATATGAACTGTCATTTATTCAGTAATTTTTATTGCTAAAAAACACCTTTAAAAACATGCATCACTACTGTGAGCAGGTCGCCTCTCCGTAGATCTGCTTGTCTCCGTGGTATAGACAAGTTTAATGCCATACCGTGGGACATTCCAGGCAAAGCAATTAAGTGTCCATGGAGAAAAGTAGGTGGCAGACCCTCCAACAGAAGTTACAAACTTTGGGCTATATTTTGAGTTTGTTTTTGACCATGGTCAATATTTGTCATAACAAATAGTTTTAAAAGATTATTTGGGTGATATGGAGAAACCAAGTGAATAAAGATGAGCAGAAGGCAGCAATCAGTTCAGTGGTTTATTGTGCAAAGCACTGAGGGATCAGTGCATGGTTTTACTTCTGTAACAACCACAAAATATAAATATAGCAGATAAACTTAAATATTTTCAAACAGTTAAATTTTGCAGACAAAGTAGCAAATGCAAACAGAAACTTGTAGGACACATGCTTGATCTGGACTGTGGGGAGAACAATGTGGTGAGTGGGGCATTTATAGAGCGGCCGATTGTCCAAGTGCAGCAGGTGAGACTGGGTAGAGCTGGGGTAATGGGAGCCCTCCATTTCCTCACCTGGGCAGCTGCTTTCAGGTGCTGAGGGATTTGTAACAGAAACAAAGAAACTAAATATTTCATTTGATAGAAATTCCAATGGGAAAATGTAAATATTTGATTATGAACATTACAGATCATGCCTTGAACCTTATCTCTGTAAATCCCCCTGTGTTAATTCATGGAACTGACGTAGATCTAGAGCCTTTTTTCTCTGGATTTTTCATTCTTTCAACACTTTGACCATCAAGTGCCCTGGTACTAATCCTTTAGATTATTATGAAAATCTTCATCACGACGTGTAAAGTTTAGACTAAACAAACATTTTCACTGTATTTCCTTCCCAAACATATTTTTAGTTCATTTTTAAATGTAGGCTACATAGACAAATCAGTTTATGTACATTATGTTCATATTACACTATTTTCTGATCTATGTTCGAATGTTTTTTCCTCATCAGAAACGTACCTGGAGTTGTATTTTGTTTCATTCACGCATGTTTAACACACAAACCCTGCATATTTAGGCTGTTTCTTTCAGACAGAAAACCACCTTGTGATGTCATGTGATAAGACAGGAAATGCTCCACTCTGTTTTCAAACTCCATACACCTTCACTAGAATCATTTCATAGAATCAAATTATCCATTTTCAGCCCTGGAATTGCCAATCTCTACAGAACAAAAGGAAAAAGCTAGCTGTTGAAAACCACCTCTTCATGACATCAGAAGGTGGAACAGAGCATTTAGAGCTTTGTATGTAAAAAATATTGTAGACAGACAAACATGTGTGAATTAAACAAAACGCATCTCGCATCACGTTTTTGATGAGATTACAACATTATAACATGGCTTAAAGCTCACAAGAGTGATTTTTGTGTGATATAGGAGCTTATTGGGAGGTTTTTTTGTTTTTTTTTTACCATTCACTTTCTCTGTTCTTGATAGTGCACCTTTAAGTCGGTCGTAGTTTCATTACAACAGCACTCAGATATGTAAAAAACACAATACTATCCACATGTAGCCTGTGCTTTTACAGTCTATAAACGTTGTAGATTATGAGGTATTGTGACTGATATAAAATGTGAATCCATCTGTCCTTTTATGACATTTTAGCCTGGAGCGAGAAAGAGCCAAAAGATGAAGAAAATGATGTAAGGATTCAGTTCAAAGTAATTTTTAACTTATTTAAACAATATGCTTCAAATGCCTCATTGTAAAGAGATAAGAACAGTCACATGAGCAGCTGTGAAGACCTTATACAGTTGATTATACAGTGTCATTTTGTATATACAAAACGTGAGGGGATGAGCTGAGGTGTGAAAATACAATCTCTAAACTGACCACTAGAGTCTGCCAAAGGACAAAAAACAATAAATAAATACAAAATTGCAAACATGTAAATCATTATGTAAAAAAACACAAAATAAATGCACAAATCTATAATATTTGTGTCCAGAAGTATCTAATAGGTGGAGAACAACAATAGGAACAAACATATGGGGTGACAACGGCTCAGCTGGTTCGTCCTCTGATCAAAAGGTTGGCGGTTCGAATCCCGCTCTCAACATAAAACATCACTGATTTAACGGTCAGATCCAATGACCCACAGGTTGGCCGTGTGATTCCAGCTCCCACAAATGACGCTGTCGTTGTGTCCTTGGGCAAGACACTTAACCCACCTCGCCCCCAGTGTGTGTGAGTGTACGAGTGAATGTGTTTGTGTGAATGGGTGAGAGGTTCCTTGATGTAAAGCTCTTTGAGTGCCTTGAAGGTGAACATTTACCATGACCATTTACATAAGCAGAGAGAAAAGTGCCTTTGCGTGTACACTGTATGACAATTTAGAAAAGTTATCGTCAAAGGCATATTTAATACATCTATAGGCTACTCTAAAATCTAAGTAGTACTTTTTATTCTATTTTATTTATTTATGTATTTTACAGGAATGCACCATTATAATTCAATCTGTTTTATCAATTTGAGTATTTACTATGTATATGCTGTGCCTATACTCACCCCATAATGGTCCAAATGTAAAAGGTCCTGACCCAAAAAATACACTGTGGTATCCTGTCCCCTTGTATGTGGTCATGTAACGCAGACAATGGTGGGACAAGTCAATATTTGCACAGGTACGTAGCTCTGTTTGTCTCTGCAGTAGTGCTCATGTCTGCAACACTGTGGACTTTTCATGGGATACTTTTTCCATTGGGCGTGATTGACTGGCAGATTAACCAATCAAAGAAACGCATACTCCGTTCACGTCAAAACAAACATGGCAGCTTACAAGTAAAAAAAAACAACAACGCGACTGAGAAACGATTTCTACAGAATGAACACGCAAAGTACCAAACTCTTACATTTTAGTTATATATTTTGTTCTGAATTATATGAGAATTTTCCAGATGTCTTTCGCATTTGAGAGACACATGCTACAAATCAGCAGCTGTGATTGGACCGGCTCAAATAAGGACGGTTGTTTGTCACGCTCTGTGGTTCGATTCCAGATCTTTCAACCTCAAACACATGCAAAGAAGGTTATAAGTACTCCTGACCAAAATCATGGTGAGTAACTTGGGTACCTGGGTAACTTCAGAAGTCCATTTCTTAGTCAGGGAAACGAGCTGGAGAATTAGCCTATTGTGCATGTTTTAGGTTGATGGAGGACACAAAACTGCAAGGAAACCCACCCAGAAACAGGAAGAGCTTATGAACTCCATGGTCTGGTAATCGAACCCAGGGCTGTTTTGCTGTGAGAAAAGAATTATAAGGTAGATTCAGGTAGGAATAGTAGCTTCTTTTTACAACAGTACCTGATTTTTAGTGTCTTAAAAAACTTAAAAAATAAACTAGTTCATTTTTTTTCAAGTTTGCAGCCATCTATATTTATTGCTCACTTTCTTAACAGAGGTCATAGTGGAGTTTTGCTGTCATGATAACAGCAATTAGCATGCTAACAGCACACCATTGGCACACTGGTTCTCGGATGATTGTTCTTGGATGATAAAAAATCTTTATAATGAGTTTTTTTAGATGCAGACAGCACACAGCTGTTTCATTTCAACCCTTAGAATTGCTTTTATACTATATCTCTACTGGGGCAAGATAATATTTACTTTATTTAAAAAAAATCTGGTACAGCCCCTTTAAAGACTATAGTCATTTATAGTTCGTAATCAGGTCTAACACAGTGCTTTGACAGAGTGAGCCCTTTTTGTTGTAATAAGTGACAGTAAAAGTGGTGGGATCTTGTTTTCTGTGAAGTGAAATGCTCCACACATGTTCACACAATGACATCCAGAAGGCTTTGTAATCACCAGTCAAATATTTACTTGATTTACTGAGCCAGGGTTTTTTAAGCCCGACTTGGAAGAACAGTAAAGTGACTGTGGAAGTGGTAATGGTCTTCACACTGATGAAACACACTGGTCCAGGGTGTGGTGATCAGATGGGATACATCTTCAGCATGGCACATGTTCTTGTTCACAGACTTGTGTTTTGGGGCAGTTCAAGTTTTGATTTAGTATAATTTGGAAATGAATTTGCTGCAGTTAAGTAATAAAGATTTTTGTTCAGTCCTGGCTTAAAGGTGTATTATGTAACTTTTCTAGTGGAGGGGCCGCCACCTTTTTGTCAAGAAAATGTCACCGCCAGGCTATGTCACAGATCTGTGGAGAGGCTCAAAGAATGCATTTTTTTAAAGGTATTTCTGAGCAATAGAGACATCTGTAACTGAATCAATGCAAGATATATAAATAAATAATATAAATAAATACTATGGAACACTCTAGGCAATGACATCTCTATGGAGACAAGCAGTTGACGGTTAAGTGGATATAAGTTATAACTGGATCATATCATTACTAATATTACCTGTAAGATAAATAAATATAAATAGATTTGATTTCTTTTTGAATCATGTGTTGCAATGAAACTCTTTATTTGATTTATAGGGAAATTATTATTTGTGTAATTTCAAAAGTGGCTATATCCTTAAGATGAACAAAACGGAGGACTAACATAGGACTCATAGACAGTGGCTGAGGACTCATAGACAGTGGTGGAAGAAGTACTCAATTTTGTTACTTAAGTAAAAGTACAGATACCAGAGCAAACAAATACTCAAATAAAAGTATCACACAAAAAAATCTACTTAAAAGTATTAAAGTACCCCTTTAAAAATTTACTTAAAGAGAAAAAGTAAAAGTATTTCATGCAGATTTTGAGGTCTTATAAGGCATCAAATGTAGTGATTTTGATAAAGATTTGTGCTGAATTTAAAAGTATTTCATGCAGATTTTGAGGTCTTATAAAGGCATCAATGTAGTGATTTTGATAAAGATTTGTGCTGAATTGTATTCAACAGAAACAATTACATTGGTCAGTTTTTATTTGTATATTTTTGTTTGTTCAAACTATGAGCATGTTAAAAATAAACCCCTCAGACTTTTCAGCAGGTTTCAAACTGTCTCAAACATGTCAGTCCAGTTAAAAAATGTAGTGGAGTGAAGTACAGACACCTGTTCTCAAATGTAGTGAAGTAAAAGTAAAAAGTATCCACTTTATTTGTACTGAAGAACAATACATTACTATTTTTACTTTGTTACGTTCCACCACTGCTCATAGATGCTTTCCTATGTGTCCTTATAAGTTTCTATCGTAGAACATAAATCAGCCTTGTAGTAATAGGCCCCTTCCATTCTTAGACATCATTAAATTGTGGAATAGGAATGCAGCCTATTCAGTCTGATTTAAACAGTATTCAGTCAAGTTTACCAATCGGCCTCGCTAGGAATTTGTCACCGGAAGACCATGATTTTCATTTGACTGGTCCCTCCGTGGATTTACACTCCGTCTTTGTTGCTCCCTGTAAATATTTCCCTCGTCTCACTTTAAATCTGCCAAGCGACTGTCCCATTCGGCTACGCCCCCTGGTCCCCTATGCTCTCCCTGCATT
>KN469704.1:7970-19838 GCA_000787095.1 Periophthalmodon schlosseri
AAAAGGCAAAAGGAGCTGTTAACTTGAAAACTACATGACATCAGAAGGTGGAACAGAGCATTTTGAGTTTTGGAGATGAGCTCAAACATGTGTGAATGAGACAAAACACAACTCCAGGTATGTTTTTGAGGAGATAACAGCATTATAACATGGCTTAAACCTCACAAGAGTCCATTTTGCATAATATAGGACCTTTAAACTAGATGTGCAGCTGTTTCCAGGGCTTATTCCCATCACAGAAGCAGGTCTGGGGTTTGGGTCCAGATGAAATGCGTCAGTAAAGCTCGGTAAGACTTGTTTTTCTGGTGAAGGTCAGCAGCTGTTGATCTCATTATATTTAATTCAAGTATACAGGAGGGAAGTGCAGTAGTACAGGCCGTGCATTCACATGTGACTCAGGTACGCTTCAGTTAAACCCCGTCTCATCTCATCCTCTGTGCAAAAGTTTACAGGAAGCTCAAAGCACTTTACTTTAGCAACAACAAAGTTAACACAGATGAAAAGTTGTTTATACCATAAGACCTTCTGTTTGTGTTTTGAAAGATGCATATATATATATTTATTTTTATTATTATTAACGTTTATGTAACCCAATTGAGACTTCATAAAAAACCCTAACTATACTATCTAGTTCTGTCTAACTACTTGTAAAATTAAACTGTAAAATAAAATTTCCTACTGCTCTCTGAATGTGCAAAATATCTTCCAGTGTTAATTAAAGGGAGGGTATTATGCAAAATCGACTTTTAGGATCTTTCTACCATGTTATAATGTTGTTCCCTCATTAAAAACGTGCCTGAAGAGGTTTTAGATGTCGTCCATGCATGTTTGAGTATTTTAGCGATCTCTCAGTAAGATTCTGTACAAGACTACACAGCAACTTCACAAACCTGATGTGATGCGCAGTAGTTTCATTAGTGGGGTGCACGCTGATTGTGTTGTGATAGTGCTCTGAAGGGGGAGTGACTTAGCGCGGAGAGCGAAGAGAGAGGCGGCCTCAGAGCGTCAAAAACAAAACTGAAGCTTATAAAGCGCGTTAATACGTTGTTTCCGGTGAATATAGACATTTTTCAAAACAAAAGTTAACACGGTGATCTAAATATGTTATGCGTTACAGTTAAGACCTAATAGAAGTCAAATAGCCCCTCTTTAATACCCCATAGAAGTCAAATACCCCGTTTAATACCCCATAGATGTAAAATATGCCCTATTTAATTAAAGTCTTGTGCTTCTGAGGAGACACTGGATTATGCATGTATGGGTGTCCACTGTTTTAGGCTATTTAGCAAAACTGAGATCAAGCCAGATTTAAACATTTATTTTAATTAAGTTGACATTATTAATGGTACATGGTCACATTTTTATATAGCGCTTTTTCACCTTCAAAACACTCAAAGCACTTTACAGCTCTCGACACAAACATCATTGGTTGAGCAGTCAGATCCACTGACCCACAGGTTGGCGGTGCGATTCCAGAGCCCACAGATGAATGCTGGTGTTGTGTCCTTGGGCAAGACACTTAACCCCCCCACCCCCTCCCACCCTCAGTGTCTGCGTACACTGTTGTATGAATGTGTGTGTGAATGGGTGAGTGGTTCCTTGATGTAAAGCTCTTTGAGTGCTTTTAAGGTTATATAAAAATGTGACCATTTACATTCATACACTAGTGTACACAGACACTGGGGGTTAAGTGGTTTGCCCAACGGCACAACGTCAGGAAATACACAGCCAAAATGGTTCTTTGTAATAGCTGTCATTAAACATGTTTCGAGCTCAGAACAAAACAGGATCACCAGAAAAAAACCTGAAATGCTCCCCTCGATGACTTCATAGACTCTTTGTATTGGTGCAGAAAGAGCCTATATTTCACTATTTTCTAAGCTATGTTAGGATTAAGTGTCTTGCTCAAGGACACAATGAAAGCATTCATCTGTGGTAGCTGGAATCACACCGCCAACCTGTGGGCCGGTCGATCTCGCCGCTCTACCAGTGATGTTTATGTTGAGAGCGGGATTCAAACCACCAACCTTCGGATCAGTGGACAAACGCTTATACTCATACTCGTCAACTCGTGGTCTTACTCACGGCAGCAGACATTAAATTCATCTCACCCCAGTTCAAATATACCGTATGAGTAGCTCTTGGGTCAAAATAAGTTTGCCGCATGCTGCCTGCATCTAATTTTAAAGAGTTTTATTATTCAAGAATCTAGAAGAACTCTGCACTGGCTTCTGAAAGTGAAAAGCACTTATAAATTCATCATGGTGAATCATTAGGATGGTCGGAATGCATAGGGTAAGTGAGGAGTAACTTTGGACTGCTGCTGGCTGCCAGCCAACTATTTTTTTCTTCAGATTTTTAAGAGCGTAAAAATCAGATAACTGTCCCCCTCCAGTCAACTTCTGAACCAGGTTTTTAGGAACTGTGATCTTGTACATGGAAACATACTGACCATAGACTGTATAAAGTAGTGGACTAAGTGAGTGTGACGTCACCCATAGCGTTCGGCTCCAGTCAAATGAAGCTCATCAAGGCTAGCAGCAAAATTTGGAGCTGCGTTCTATATTTGGTATTCCGACCACAAGTATCAGAGCAACCAAAGAGCCAATCCGGAGCTGGTTTAGCAGGGAGCGGGCGTTGACACCTCATTTGTCTGTTATTAATGTTCATATCTTCATTTACAGACAAAATAGCGAAGTCAATTCCAGGATCATGTAGAGCGGGTTAATACAAACATTTTAAGACCAAAATGACGAGGCTCACAGCAGCAGTTACAGAGAGAGAGGTGACAATTTTTCAATGTAAAGTAAATTGGAGCCGATGGAGTGGGAAGCGCGCCCATGATCACTTCCTATTTGGAATGCGGCTATGTCCATTTATATATACAGTCTATGTTATTGACCCAGGTAGAGGTCAAGTTTCTAAAGTTGAAATTCCTGTTCTGGCATTATAATCACCTGCCACTGAACACGCTACTCAATGAAAGAAGGATGGAACACTTCCTTCAGATGTACCTCTTTGAACATCTTCACAGCTTTGTCAGGGCTTCTTGAGGTTAGTACTTTCAGAAAAGCTATATTTCACCATTCATTTCCTCTTGAGCCTACAAAAAGTACTTAGTACGAGAGAAGTACAAGCTTTGTATAGTTTGACATCTGGCCTCACTTTGCTGCAGGTGCCGGGCAGGTGTCTTATTCTCAAGGTGAAGCACATGTTCAGAGATGCCGCTATTCATAAATAACTTTAAAGATCTTTCTATGAGATGTACAGGAGGGATTTTCAATAGGGGGAAATCCAATACTATGGCCCTTGAGTAGCTGAACAAGAACAATAAAACGTAGGCTTCTTTAAAGGTGCACTGCATAACTTTTCTGGTGGAGGTTTTTTGTGCTTTGCCTGGAATGTCCCACAGTATGGCATCAAACTTATTTATCTCATTGGAGACAAGCCCAAGTTACAGGTCAGATCTGCATTTGAGGCGACCCCTGTCACACTAAGATAGCATATTTTTGAAATTATTTTTAAGGAAGTTCACAGAGTTCATAGACTGTATGTATGACTGTATTCACTTTTCATTGAAAAACTTTCGCCCTCTCTCTGTAACTGCTGCTGTCAGGCTCGTCATTTTGGTCTTAAAATTTTCACATTAACCTGCTCTACATGCTGCTTTTATTTCACTATTCTGTCCGTAAATCAAGATATGAACATTAATAACAGACAAATCAGGCGCCTTCTTTCCCCGAAGTCGCACCCGCTAGCGTTAGCAATAGATTTGATTGACAGCGCTGCTAAGCGTCCACTCCCTGCTAAACCGGGATTGGAATCCAAATATGGAACTCGGCTCCTATAACTAGCCTTAGCCTCGATGAGCTTCATTTGATTGGAGCGAACGCTATGGGTGACGTCACACTCACTTAGTCCACTTCTATTATACAGTCTGTGTATATACATATGTATAGCACAATTTGTACACAAAGTAATTCAAAGTGCTTTATGTAATAAGAAAGACATTAAAGCTACCATCGGTAATTAGATCAACCGACTCGCCCCTCACCACTAGATGCTATCTCTGTTCCTGCTGTCTGACAGTGTGCTAGCTTTGGCTTGACAGAAGAAGACTAAGGAGAACAGCGGTGAGTCTGCACAAAAGCCAGGTGAGGGGAGGGGTGAGGACAGGTTTCACATCTGCTCTCTACTGGTGAAAAATTAAAAGTCAAATTCAAATAAATGCATTGACGGTAGCTTTAAAATCACAATACAAACATAAAAAACATAAATAATCACAGTAAACTTTAAAAGAGCAGAGTGTAGCGTAAAAACCTTTCAGTCATATGCGCAACACTGTTATATCAGCATGTGTTTCTGAGCCAGTGGCCAACATTTGTCCTCAGTTAAAGTCAGATAAAACTGCCTGCGTTCATTTTAATTGCAAAAGTCTAAACTCTGCCATTAATTAGTCATCGTATACTAATTCATTTCTAACAACTCATGAAATCTGGCCAAAAAAGCAAGGACAACAACGGCATTAATTTGAACAGCAAAAGCCAGTCCCCACACACAGGCAAACATAGTGAGAGCCCAGTCTGAGCTCATTGGCATTCTGACGGTGCACTGCTAATGAGAAAGTTGTTGTAGAGAGAACACAGTGAGCTTGTGGTTAATACAAAAGAATTAATGTGTCTTTATGAACATAGACACTCACTGTGCTGTAGGAAATAAACAGCCAAAATGGTTCTTTGTAATAGCTGTCATTAAACATGTTTTAAGCTTAGAACAAAACAGAATCTCCAGGAAAAAAAAACCTGAAATAAACCAATGATGTTTACGTCAAGAGCGGGATTTGAACTGCCAACCTTCGGATCAGTGGACAAACACTGTATTCTTGTTTCACTCACACATTTTTAACACACAAACCCTGCATATTTAGGCTGAGTTCTTCTCTCAAAAAGAAAACACTCTGTTCCACCTTGTGATGTCATGTAGTAATACAGGAAGTGCTCCACTGTGTTTTGAAACTCCATACAGCTTCAGTATAATCACTTGGATGATTTTAGCCCTGGAGTTGCCAATCTCTACTGAACTAAAGGTAAAAGGCAGGTGTTAATTTGAAAACTACCACTTCATGACATCACAAGGTGGAATAGAGCATTTTGAGCTTTGGAGATGTAGACAGACTAATAATAAAGGATTACTTAAACATGTGTGAATGAAACAACACACAGCTTCAGGTTTGAGGAGGTAATAACATTATAACATGACTTAAAGCTCACAAAAGTCAATTTTGTGTAATATAGGGCCTTTAACCAATGTAAAGTACTTGTGAGACATCTTTTCAGTAGTTTGGAGTGTAGTGGTACATGTTTTGTAATGTACTGTTTTGGTATAGGATGAGTTCACATGTTAACCTTTTTGAAAAGCAATTTAACTGTTGAAAATATATTTAAAATTGAAAAAATGCAGAGTTCGACCTTCTATACCGCCTTGCAGCTGTTTCATAAAGAGTTGTTTTTCTATACCTTGTGCAGTGAGCTGATTCCTTGTGAGTCATGTTGAACCGTTCCCTCCTGCTGCTGTGTCTGAGCTCTTGCCTCCTGGTGGATCAGACCGGCAGCATACACAGGTTAGCATTAGCATTGTGGTTTGAGGCGAAAGACAAAAGCAGAGCCATACATCAAAGCAAACATGGCGGAGCTGACAAAGTTAGATAGGCAGATATTTTTTAAACAGAAGAGGTAAGAACTTTTAGCCAAACTTTCACTTATCAGCTCACTCTGCTTTTGTGATGCTTCGTCCAATCAGAGTCAAGTATTTGAAATTCTAGTAGCTTTTCACCTTTTTAGTAGATGAATGGAACATCGTTGATCTCCCTCCTGTTTGCACTTTTTCTAAATAATTATGCAGGCAGTACAGTGTTCTGTCTGATGTTAACACTATCAATACAAAACTACTCTCTGATTTTGAGAATATTCAGTAATGGTTGTGTATGAGCACTAGCTCCATTCATAGAGTGCTCATCCTCTGATCTGAAGGTTGGCGGTTCAAATCCCACTCTCATAAATGGTAGGAGGTTCAATTCCATCTCCCACAGATGAATACTGCTGTTGTGTCCAAGTCACTTAACCCACCTCACCTCCAGTATCTGCATGAGCGTGTGTGAATGGGTGAGTGGTGCTTGATGTAAAGTGCTTTGAGTATCTTGAAGGTAAAAAGCACTATAAAAATTTGACTATTTACTGTTAAAGTGGGCAAAACATTCAGAATATTTTCGGAGCCAGAATTCTGCAACTAATACCTTTGGTCATAGTGCAGAAAATGAAGAGAATGTAGTGCCAAACTATCATGGGATTTGTCCCAATTCAATTCAAGTGTATTTATATAGCACATTTAAAACAACTTGAGCTGACCAAAGTGCTTCACATAAAAGTCAACAAAAAACTAATATACAGATAACATGATACACAGGAAAAGAACAATAAAACACCAAGATATCCTGTCTAGCTAGTATTAAATGCCAGGGAGAAGAGGTGGGTTTTCAGTCTATTCTTAAACTGCATTAAAGACTGAGAGGATCTGACAGGCAGATGGCGCTGTTCCATAGTCTGGGCACTGACACAGAAAAGGCTCTGTCACCTCTGGTCTTGAGCCTGGCTTTGGACGCAGCCAGCAGTAGCCGGTCAGTTGACCAGCTCCTGCTGGCTGCTCCTGCAGGGCTCTGGGTGGAGTATAGAGCTGCAGTAACTCCCTCAAATAAAGAGGACCCATAAAGTGCACACATTTAAACACAATCAAGAACATTTTGATTTCCACTCGATATGAAATAGGAGCCAGTGCAGGTTGCACAGCATAGGCGTGACGTGGTCTTGTCTCTTAGTGTTCTGAACATTCTGTAGGTGCTGCAGGGAGGCCTGGTCCAGCCCCAGACTCTTTCAGACGCCACATTACAAACACGTGGATTGCTTTTTCAAAATGCACCTGTAGAAGGTAAGGCTTTACCTTCCAAGAAGCTTCAATTGAAAGAAGCTGGTCTTTATGACAGAATTTGTCCAGCTTGAACACAGAGTCCAAAATCAGCCCAAGAGGCAGAAGACCTCACACTGTCAGGCCCATGAGCACTTCACACTGTCAGGCCCAAGCAGTGGGTTAGTTTGGCCAAAAAACACAATCTCAGTTTTATTTTGATTTAAGTTCAGGAAGTTTGTTTGTAGCCAAGTCTGCACATCCCTGAGACAGTCCTGCAGAGCTCTGACTGTGGTCTGGAAGCATGTACAGAGTGAAGAGAACCGGCCCTAATGTAGAACCCTGGGGCACACCGTACTCTAAGGGACACACAGAGGAGGAGTACTGTCCTAGACTCACAGAAAAAACTCCTGTCTGACAGATAGGAGCAAAACCAGCAGAGTGCAGTATCCTTAATGCCCATATGTGTCTCCAGATGGGACAAAAGGATGCAGAAGGCAGTCTAAAAGCAAAAGAACTGCAGATTTCCCAGAGTCAACAGTTAAAAGCAGGTCATTAAAAACTTTTAAAAGAGCAGCTTTGGTACTGTGCTGGGATTAAACCAGATAAAACCAGAATAGAATTTTTCACCAATTTCGTTCAGATTAAGGTAAATCCGCAGTTGGTCATATGCAACCTTCTCTAAAACCTTAGACACAAAAGGAGAACTTTGAGATGGGTCTAAAGTTAGAAAGATTATTTGGGTCAAGATTAGGCTTTTTGAGGAGTGTTTCAGAGCAGTGGGAAAACAACCAGACATCAGAGACAAGTTCACAACTTCAGCAGTACATGGGATCACATAAAAAGCCAACGCCATCTTGAAAGCTTGCCTTTAGAAGCAGAAGTTTATTTTTATGAATACTTTATGCTGAGTGATTAGTATTAATTGGGTTTTTGCATTCCCTGTTCACACTTCCCCTGGATGCGTGCTGCTGTCGGTCAAACACTCCCTTTGAGAGGCCACCAGATCCATTACTGATGCACTATTAGAACCACTTTGCTTTGAAAAACACAGACATAGACAAATATTGAAAATGCTGAACCCAGAGACCCAACAGCTGTGAAGTTCAGCAGAGCAACAGCAGCAGTGAGTCCCCTGTGGCTATAAAACGCTGGAATCAATGCTCCAAGCACCCACAAATCCTACAGGGCAAAGAAGGGCAGTTTTCCCAAAAGATTAAAGGCGCTCTATCTGATTTTTACAGTCTTAAAAACGTGAAAAACAGAACTAGTTTGTTTTAAATTGTTTGCAGTGGTCCAGAGTCATTCTGGGGACTGGTGTTGTGAATTCGCCTAGGCTATAAACACTGTGATACCTGCATCAGTTTACTAAATTGCTAATCTATGTTTATTGTATCTGTCCCTATTCAAATAAACAATAAAATCAAATTTTTCACTCACCTCATGCATTCTGAGCATCCTAATTATTCTCCACAGTGAATTTATAAGCGCTTTTCAAAACTTTCACAGACAAGAGCAGAGTTTTGCTGTTATGGTAAAGCAAACAACAACTAGCATACTAACAGTACACTTTGTGATTATCGGGCAATAAAACGCTTCATTATAATTATACGCAGACCATATACACAGCGGAGTTATTTTGACCTCAAGAACTGCTTATAAAATATATCTGTACTGAGGCAAGGCAAATGTTGGCAAACACATGGAGAGAAATTGGGTACAGTGTCTTTAAATCACTGGGGAATAATTGAGTATTTGACAATCTGTTGTAACCCCACACCTCAAAGACAGACCTCATGAGTGATCACTATAGTTGGGGACGCACATTAGAACAATATAAGAGTGACTAGCTCAGCAGATAACCTTGGGCAGCGGACCAACAATCTCATCTATACATGCCCAATTAAAGTGGCTGTACCCGATTTTGTTCCATGTAGATGAGCAACATTTGTTTTGCCCCAGCACAAATATACTGCAAAAGCAACTCTTCGGTCCTCGGTCTTTCGGCTGGCCTGGTAGGAGCTGGAGGAAGTGTCTGGGGTGAGGGAAGTCTGGGAGTCTCTGATTAGACTGCCGCCCCCGTGACTCGCCCACGGATAAGCGGGAGAAAATGGATGGATAGATGGAGCTCTTAGGGTCAAAATGAGACTACTGTGGTGTCTGTATCTAATTATAAAAGCAAACTTTGCTCTGGGCTGTGAAAGTTGGGAACAACACTTATAAACTCATTGCAGTGAAAAATTCAGATGCTGGGTATGCGTTAGGAAAGTTAGAAATACATTTGGACCACTGCAAACCCTTTAAAATGAACTAGTTCTGTTTTTCATGTTTTTAAGGCTACAAAAATCCACTATAGTGCCTTTAATCACCAGCAGCCATCTGAACGCACATTATCAGTGTGTCTATGGCCTCGGAGGAACAGCACACGTCACTGCTGTGTGAACAACTGAGGAGCTATTGTTCTATATCTACATCACATAATATTGAGGAATCCGTCACCAGCTCCAGCCTCTCCCACAGCTGACCTCCAGTGAATGCTCTGAACGTGGGGTGAGCTTTGTCATCACCTTTTGTTTACAGCAAACATTATATTAAGGTGAATTATGTGTAGTTTGAGTAATGAAAATAATTCAAAGCAAAAGGTTCTTATCTTCTTATATGGGAGTGTGTGTGTGTGTGTGTGTGTGTGTGCGCGTAGGTAAGCAATAAAACAGAAAAAGAAAACTAAATAAATTCAATTCAATTTATTTTTGTAAAGCCCAAAATCACAACAGCAGCTGCCTCTTAGGGCTGAACATGATAATTGATTTAACCAACAGAAAGTTAGAAAATCAACAGTGAAACAGACATCGGTCAATAACAGACAAGCAAATTAACCAACAGAAAACAAGTAAATTGAGAACTGTCCCAGAACCTCCCCTGTCCTTAGACCCTCCTTCTCAGCAAGGAAAAACTCAAAAAATGTGTCCTTCTGTCCCACCTGGAGACACATGTGCGCATTAAGTGTACTGCACTCTGTTGATTTGCTCCTCTGTGTGTGCCTTAGAGTATGGTGTCCCCCAGGGTTCTATATTAGGGCCGTACCTCTTTGCTCAGTGCATGCTTCCCCTTGGTGATGTTTTTAGAAAGCACAGTGTGGCATTTAAATGTGTCCAGGACTAATGTGCATCCATTTGCAGATAGAGTATAAGAAATAAAAATTTAGAAAAAAGAGAAAAAATAAATAATTTAGTGACGTTCCAATTTTATTTCTTTTCATTTCATATATATACTTTTTTTTTTTTTTTCTTAAATGAATGTTTGAACTGCTAGAAAAGTGTGTCCCTGCATTTTGGATGGATTTGTCTGTGTTTATGCCATAGGTAGAGATACTCCATTTTAGGACTCAGCGCTACTTCCTGTATATTTAGCACAGGTACTATCCCACCAAACCAAGTCAAAATTAGAAAAACATGAAAACCTGTCATACCACTTTAAAGAAACTGCAGCTTCTACATTTGAGTGGCTGGTAAATGGCCATGGTCACATTTTTATATAGCGCTCTTTCACCTTCAAGGCAGTCAAAGCGCTTTACATCAAAGAACCACTCACCCATTCACACACACGCCAACCTTTGGAACGCACCAACTGAGCCACTGTCGCTACTGTGGTTCTAACATGAAAAAAATCTTCCAGTATTGCAGACTCAGAGCATGCATGAAATTCAAACATAATTCAGGATTTTGACCAGTCTTATCTTGCAATGACAGATAAAAGTTGTGATTACAGCTTACAATCATTTAACACATTTCTGTACAAGCATTTAGAAGTATAAATCCATGGTAGAACTATTAAAGAGGATCCAAAACTGAGAGCAAACCGAGGAAAAATTCAAATCAATCAATCAACAGTATCAGCCCGTACCAACATGTACCAGAAACTCCATCCATCTTCTTCTGCTTATCCAGGGCTGGCAGGGGCAGCAGTCTAAGCAGGGACTCCCAGACTTCCCTCACCCCAGATTAGAAACTGATAACACCAATAAGTTAACAAAAGAATAATAAAGTATGTGTGAATAAATGTATGACAAAACCTGAATCTGCGTATTACACACAGGCTGTATACAGAAGTGGATTAGTGAGTGTGACATCACCATAGCGTTCGGCTCCAGTCAAATGAAGCTCAAGAGCCAATCTGGAGAGAGGCTGTTGAAGGTAATGCCCTGCCCACACCGCTGGTTTAGCAGAGAGTGGGCGCTTAGCAACGCTGTCAATCAAACCTGTTGCTAACACTAGCAGGAGCGACCTCAGGGAAAGAAGGCGCCTGATTCGTCTGTTATTAATGTTCATATCTTAACACAATAGTGAAATAAAAACACAAGGATCATGTAGAGCAGGTCAATACAAACATCTGAAGACCAAAATGACGAGCCTGACAGCGAGAAATAACACTACAGTAGCAGTTATAGTCCTCTCTACTATCCACAGTACTTGTTAAAAGCCCTGTACCGGGTTTTGAGCAAAACATGTATTTGAGCAAAACATGTCTTGGCCCCAGTACAGGTCTGTTGTATAAGCAGCTCTTGAGGTCAAAATAAATCTGCTGTGTATTTTTTGCTTCTAATTAGAAAATGGTTTATTGTCTGATCATCTGGATGTGCGCGTTAGCATGCTGCGAAAACCGCTGATGAACTAAACTAACTCCGAGTTCCAAGTGAGGAATAACTTTGGACCACTGCAAACCGTTTGAAATGAACTAGTTCTGTTTTACACATTTTTAAGACAATAAAAATCAGGTACAGCGCCTTTAAATAATTATATCTTATATGACCTCCAGTATAGAGAAGTAACCCAATGTTCTTGTTATATATTATATTGCATGGAGCAGTGGTGGAGTACTGTACTTCAGTATCTGTACTTTACTCAAGTACAT
>JACM01051741.1:0-16363 GCA_000787095.1 Periophthalmodon schlosseri
AGGTTTTGCGACAAACATGCAAGTCTTCAAGTCAGCTCCAATGAATAAATTTTATATGGATTTACAGAATTTGTTAGGATCCCTTGAGTTCAAAGGCCCTTCCCCGGTTACAGGTTAGTATCAGTGAACATGGTGTGCTCCTTCTTCACTGTACTGAAGCCTTTGATAGTGTCTACAAACTCTTCATCGTCCATAAACTGAAAAATAAAGCCAACAGATTAACATTTAGAAACAAACCAAGCTCCCGGGCTTTTGCATGCATTTGGCATACATTTTTGGGGTCCCTCACCATCCCACTGTCATGGCCGGAGATGTTAGGGTCCCACACTTCACTGTCTCCTGTCAGAGACTTTCCATCCATCACTTGACTCACACTGCGCCTCAGTGAATTCACGCTCAAGATCCCCAGTTCACCGTGTGCCAGGTCCTCCTCACATTTGCCTTCTATCACCTCCTAGTGGACAAACACGGTACTGTCAGTAACATGTTTATAGTCAGGTCCATATATCTTTTTTTGTACCTCTATCTTTAGGGTGAAGCCTTTGAGTGTAACACTGTTGGAGAAGGCAGTTGTGTCAGGCACTGTGTCAAACTGAAAAAAGACACATAAGTCTACACAAGAGGTATCATATCATTGACCTGCGTAAATACACAGCTGGAGTGGAGGTCACCATTACATTTCAGTGGCAGACCTAATAACACTTGACTGATCTACAGTTAGTCTACTCTATTTATGCCCTGGTCTGTTGGATGATGTGTCTGTCTCTTTCTGCTCCTGGCTCACCAACATAGAGTTGCTGGGTGGGTACACTGCCATGGGGCTCCTCTTTTCCATGGTTACTGCCACCAGCGGGGGCCTCTCTCTGCTGAAGGGGGGCTTATTCAGGGCCTGGTGCAACAATGTAAGACTCAATAGTAACATTTCTTTGAGCCAAAATTAAGCATTCATTGCAGTGTTTCTGAACGCACCTTATTCAGCACAATAGCAATGATAATGGCTAGCACCAACAGGGCGATGGCTGCCATAACAACAATGAACCACAGCTCCTTGTGGACTGGAGTGTTAGCCTGTGCCCCAGCCGCCCCTCGCTCCCCTCCTCCTGTCCCCGGAGGAGTGGCACCTGCTGCATCTGTGGGACACGAACAATGACATTCACATTGTAAGCCACTATATAGAAGATATTTGAGCCTCACAAGAGTGTCTTTTTGCACGTGGCTTCATCCCAATCCTTTTTTGGTTGTAATCAATGAAGAAATTGTTTTGTTTTGTCTTTTTCAAAAAAATGTAAACAACCAAAATAAAATTAATTCATTCATTCATTTTTCATGTGTGGTTATACAGATATGTAGCATGAGAGAAAGTCGATCATATAAGAGCAGAGATAACAGTAACAGGATACAATGTCTGTATGCCCTACTTTTAATCCTGCATATAAGGCTGAATATCCATATCCACATTTCAACAATTCAGACTAATTCTATGGCCTAAAGTATTTTTGGGTCATAATAACTGATCAGAACCTGGGCAAGGAACAGTAACATTGAGAATCAGTAACCAATAGGCTTACTTGTTGGTGGTTTAACAGAAAGACTCACCAGTGCTGAGGTCCGTGGTTTGGCCGGGGATGGGGATGCTGACAGCCCCTCGTTTTGTGATACATGGATCAGAAGGCCCCAGACCTGCTCCAGAAACACACCTGTCGCACCATCAATATTTTACACCTCAGACTTGGTAGACTCCAGTACAGAAATTTCCACTACAAAAAAAATATCTAAAATGCCCTTGCAGCTTCTTGTTGAAAAATAAATTCCTCAAAAATAAAGATATGAAAACGGTCCACCACTTGCCGATCTGCGGAATTATCTGACCATCTGACATCCCATGAGCCTTTGCCTGTCCTCGACAGTGCTATGGTAACAGCCAGGTGTCCCATTTCACTTCACCTGAAGAGGCCCTATCATCTTTTTGCATACATTATCTTTGCACTCTTAATTACTAAAATTACTCTGCAATGATGAAAACAAGAACAGTAGTAGTTTATAAATCTAATGTGAGTCTATACATAAACAAAAGTGATTTAAACTATTTGAACATGGCCTGAAGTGGCTTCTCATTTCCAAACACAAGGAATTCTTATAAATAAAAGTATTTACATATTCATGTATGAATACATCTGTGAAGACCAATTTTGGAATTGCCTGAATAATGCTATGTTCCAGTCTTACCACAAGATGGCAGTAGACAGTAACTATGTTGTACTTGAAAAGGCAAAAAATATTCTTACTTGTTCTTGTTTGTGAATGTTATCAATAGTAGGCTAGTGGTGGCAGGACTGCAAATGTAACTGCAAAAGCTAATTCACTTATTTTGATGACATCTGATAACCTATTGCCTATTACAGATTCTTATTTAAACCTAT
Source organism: Periophthalmodon schlosseri (assembly GCA_000787095.1). Taxonomy (NCBI): domain Eukaryota; kingdom Metazoa; phylum Chordata; class Actinopteri; order Gobiiformes; family Gobiidae; genus Periophthalmodon; species Periophthalmodon schlosseri. The sequence continues at coordinate 2,421 of JACM01051741.1, forward strand.
TTAGTAGCCTACATTTTACGAGCATCAGGATACATGTTCTATAATGATAATGATTGTCCAAACTGAATTACTTAGTTAGAAAAGAAAAGAAAAGAAAGTGCCAAATGCTCTTTTTAAACTCTTGCTCAGTTCCAGGACACCTCAAACTGTACAGTTTACAGTTGTTCGTCAGCCCCAGTGGTGTGATTGGAGATGACAGGCCAGAGAAGCAGCAGCAGATTTAGTAACAGTTTGTGAGTGTGTCTGTGTCACTGCTGCAGGATGCAATAAAACTTTTATACTTTGAGCAACCACTGGAGAAGGGAGATTATACACAAAGGGAAATTTGTATTTCTTCATTAGGGGAATATATCTTTGAATTGTTTCAGCAAATTAGATGAAGTAAATAATGCTGCTTCAACTATCAGGTTGAAGCAGCAACTCGGGTAAAAATAAAAGCAGGCCTTAGCAGAGTAGGGCTACTTACAGCAAGTTTACAACTGTACTTACTACAAGTTTACTAAAAATCTACTAATGGTGTTATTACAATCATTTTACAGCTACGCCCACTTCAACAATAAAAGAACAAATAGCCCTAGAAGTGCATGGCCTACTACTATGACAACTGTTACTACACTATATCTAAGCCTACAACTAGGTTACTTGTTTTACAACTATTTATTGCTTATGCCTTATAACTACCAAAATCTTATGATTTAAATGTTAATGTACTAAATGAGAATTTAACCACCAAAAGAACCCATCAATTTGAATATGTGTGAGGATATTCAACCTACAAGTTCATTTCAGGGCAATATAATAACTACCATTTTACTACAGAGACCTTTAAGAAGGGGGCAACAGGATAATCCCTGGGTCATGATTTTTATTGTTACTATAAGATGCCCTATTTTTTTATTATTACGATCAACTCCCATTTGTCTAATAACTTAATCAACATTCATATCTAGCCTTGATGATTCGAGACAATGCGTTTTTATTGAGGAAATGATCTCACCCTTGAGTGCCAGAATCAGCCGTTTTTACAGCTCATCTCCACGGGGCCCCATCCATCACCTGCTGCCCGTGTGCTGCCGAACTAGACACATACTAACTCATTTAGGCAGACACACAGAGACGTTTCACTCAGGATCTCTAACTCACTTACACAAGACTGATGTGATGAAAAAAACTGCACTGTCCAAATGCCCTGATAGGTTTCACTGTGGGGCACCTCAGGGGTCCACCTCAGGACTCTTTTCATTCCACTCCCAGTCAGTGCTGTATGTCCTGGACAGAGATACTACAACAACGACAACAACATCTAAGACAATAACTTATTGGAGTGAACAATAGGCCTATATCAAATTATACTGCATAGAAGATATGCGAAATGTGAATATCGGGTATCTATTGAAAATGCCTAAATAAAACAATCTCAGACTGCTGCAAAAAGAGCTAATTTAAAGAAACTAAAATAAAATAATAATATATAATATATCATTTTTGTCAATACTGCCTACTCCTAACAACAAATAACAGTCAACAGAGGGCATATGAATAAATGCCTGAAGGTCTATTATTTAAGTAGTCAATGGCCATCGGCCTGTAGTGTAGTGATAACTAGAGTGACCGCTGCAGCAGGCCAGACTTTTATTTCAACTAGGCCTAATGCCTTGAATGATTTAGCCCATGTGAGACAGACATCGACTGAATAGGAGGAGTCATGTTGTATGATGACATTTTCATTGACACATTTTTGCTAATTTTGCTAGTGCTACATTTTAAAATTAGAATGAAGACGCACTTAGGCGGATAGTGACCTCGCATACACATTTATGGTAAGTTAAGCTATTAGGTTAAATGCAAATAAATGCTTCTACAGACATTTTCTAGATTTTCTGTCAATCTAGTATTTGCAGCCACGAATGAAGATTGTGCAAATATTGAGAGGAAAAACATGCTGACAACAGAACAAAGCAAGCTACCCACCGCTCCTCATGGGCTACAGGTAAGGAGTTGTTTCAGTTTTAGGCCAAGAAAATGCGCTGGTTTTGAATAAATAAACAAATAATAATTAATAAGCATAAGTTAGAGCCTGGTCATCTTCGATTCAAGATTAGCACAGTCGTACACAGGTTATTATATTCACTGACAGTAAAAACAAACAAAAAAAAACAACTTTGACTGCACGTTTTATTCTCAGCAAAACAGTACATTCTATAGTCCTAATTTCTGATAGAGTAATAAAGTTACTTTTAGGCTATTTGGCACTAAATTTGCACCTCCTCAATTATCATCTCTTTCAGCATCTTTGAAAACAATTCGGGAATAGTTTCGTGCTCTGTCTCTTTCTGAAAATAGTATAGGCTATTAAAAATGCTATAAACCAAACAGGCAGGGCCCACTCTATGACGATGAGTGGACATGTCTGGCTTCTCTATCAGCCCTCAGCACTGAGATGACGACTATGTAACTGTCCCTGGAGCCACTGCTAGACTTCATTACATTATGGTTGTTAATTATAAATCTCCATCCAACTGAGCTCTGAAGGGATCCAAGTGCCATAATGGCCCTGACTTGGAGTCCATCGTCAGACAGCACAGCAAATCCACTTACTAGGCCGTAATGAATTGGTTATGAAGTGTTGCTAGTGTTGCTACAGAAAGATGACACTTAGATGCGAGCTCCGCATTAAGGGATCATCTTTATTGCCCAAGAATCCACCTGAGAATGATAGCACAGCACAGCTCAGCCTAACAAAGCTTATTTGCATCTTTGAACATCTCTCTTGGCATAAGACATGACGTTTATATACAGCAAAAGGTACAGTATACATTTAATATTGCTCTATTCAAATCATATACAGATAGTGTCACAGTACCCAAATAAAAACACACTTTTTCTGAGTACAGAGATTCCTTCCCTTCATTTAACATGTTTAAAAGACAATTTCCAGGTTTAACTATTCTTCACACAAGACACAGACAGTAAAAGAGGGCCACCACCTGTTTCCCCAAACGTTATGGCTAAAAGGCAAAGTAGTGCACAAACTTCATCCTATACATACAGTTATATCTGGACATCACTCTCCTCCTTAATTAGCAATACAGTTTTGTTAGTTATTTATTATCAGTCTACAACATATTAAGTACACTTCTATTTAATTTAAACTCGATTTTTATGATATGCTATTAATCAGTGCTATAGTGGCATAAGCTAAGTATATAAAATTATTATACAATTTAAAAATATGTTATAAAATTATTGAATGTAATTGCTTTCTTCTATGCCCCATTAATGCCACAGCAACAACAAAAGAATCAGCCACTTTTAAATAAATACATGCTGTCACAGAGTCATTTAATGACATTACTTTCCCTGAACATTTCTGCTAAAACCAAAGAGGCTTTCATTGTTTTAGTGGATTACATTAGCTATTCCCTTTATTCGTCTGCTGTTTCTGAAATGGATCGAGATGTTGCAACACACTGCAGGGTGAATGTCTCACAGGCCACATTGTATTATGGTGGACAATTGCTGGTATTTTTATAGAATACAGTGCAGTCTTTTACTCTTTGGCAAAACTTGCCTCTTAGGACACATTTATCTTGTCTGTACAAAATTGACAAATAAAATTAAACCATAAAAGGCTCTCTATATGCGCTAGGATGCATTAACAGGCTTCAAGATAGAGGAAATCATTTCAAGTCTTTTGACAAAGAAGCTTTATGTTTGGCATAAAAATGTTGTTGTTTTCAAGTCCTTCATTCTTCTCTGACCCAGATGCAGGCCAGAACATAGTTAGTGTAATGTCCGTAGGACACTAGGACACAGGGGCACAAAGATAATCCAGCAGCTTTCCATCTCTTGAGTTTTCAGGTCTGAGGCGATTTCAACTTTAAATGCAAGCAAAATTAGTAGTTCTTCAGTCCTTCATTGAGTTTATCCTAAAACTAATGGTAGCATGTCTCTGTTAGGCCTTCGCCTCCAGCAGTTCGAGGAACAGTTTGTGCATGGGCACGCGCCCGTCCTGTTTGATGCAGCAGAAGTGCTGGACGGCCCGTGCGGAGGTCTGCCTCAGGAGGGGCAGTGTCATGATCAGTTTGCCTGCTCTCCGGGGGTCCTCCGGGTGATGGGTGCTCTCATAGTCCTGGAGAGCTCCGTGTAGGACGTCCTGCAGTCTCTGCACCGCCTCGGTGTCTTCAATCTGCATGGAGTCTATCAGGTAAAGCAACCATAATGTTACAGTCAGACCTTATCATATTGTTTGTGAAACTATATCGCTGTGTCATGATATATAGCAGACCTGATCATAGGCTGCTTGGGAGTCACAGGGTGGACACACACTATAGACAGATACTGATTTGGGATTAGTTAGTGCTCCCTTTGAACATGTAGGAGATTTTAGGTTTAATGCTCATGCAGGTCTTTAATTTTCTTTAGATTTTCTTCCCATGTCATGTCTTCATGTCCTCCCTATGGTGCCATTTGGAACTCCCACACACCTATAGTTGTATTGGCAGTTTTAAATTGTGCAAAATGAATGAGTTTTACATGGACTAACTAACCACTGCCATGTACCACAAATTTGGTTAGTTGTTGCTGGTGCAGACTGCAATTACCTACAGGAATAAGTAATATATAATTAAATCAAAACGTATGTACCTGAATTGGCAAGTGCGATAGCCTTCAGAACCACAAACTCCTCCTTCTCTATGCCCATACTCTTGTACTTCTTCACCAACTGCAGGATGGCGTTGTTGAGGTCCAGGAGTCCGGCCAGTTTGGACTGTTCCTCATCCATGATGTAGTCCTCTGCATACACCAGCTTGTCTTCCAGGGTCAGCGAGCGATACACCACCCTCAGAATCAAAATCTCCATCCAGCCACTCTGCAGGAGGCTCATCTGGTCAGCAAGAGACAAGGAGGGGAAGCCTATGGGGAGAAAACAGGACTGCTTAGAGAGACCAGGCAGATACTTGACATTAGATCACAATATATTATTATTGTGTAAGCACTTGAAGAAAAGAGGACTGTGTTAAGACATAGGGCAGTGGTTCTCCCACTTTTTGCACCATCTAAGAAGAGATTTGGCTTTCCAAGCACAACCTGATTTTTCCATGGCTAAAAAGGGCTAAAAATTAGACTACATCATTGCTACAGCAGATCTTTTCAAGAAGTTACCCAAGGGAGCCAAATAAAAGCATCCTAAATTAAGCAATACCTCATTACTATATTAGGAGAGGTGATAGAATATGGAGAAATGGCATTTTGGCTATTTTACTTTTCAAAATTGCAGCAACAATCGAGCTAATTAGCCCCTGTATCTCTTGTGACATTGTGTAAAGGGCATAACAGAGGACAGAGGGAGTGAATAGGTTGTGAATTTAATTAAGCTCCCGGGGACACACCCACTTTGATTAACAATTACACCCCACATGAGCACATTAAACCCCAGCACGTCCACTACATAAAGACTGCTCTCTCTCTCTTTCTCTCTCCCTCTCCCTCACTGTAATTAAACAGATGATTTTACAGGGCTGGAGGGATGGGAGGTGGGCTGTTTTTATTTTTGACACCATCACTGATAATTATCAAGATCCACTGCTCTTTACGGTCACCACGGGAAGGTGCGAGTGGCGCCAATTTGCTCTCTCTCTGATTGATTGGAATTGTATCTTTACGGGATTTCATTGGGCGACAGGGATCAGTATTGTGGCACTTGATCATCGATTCGGGACAGGGGACTTCAGGATAGGGACTTTACAGATAGGGGACTTGAAGAGACTGCTCAACATCAGAAATGTGTAATATTACAGTATTGGTATAATAGAAGTTTTTTGTTGGCAAATTTATTGTTTTTTTTGTTATTGTTATAACAAGAAAAAAAAAACATTGTTATTGTTATATTTTAACCCAACTGACTAAGTCACCTTTTCAATAGCTACAATGAAGACTATAATAGGATAATGATTTTGACAGCTTAAATATCTCGCCAAAAGATGAACTGGAATATATTATTATTGCAATGAAATTTTGAACAATTACAAATGTTTAAATATTAATAATATATATTATATAATATATAATTTCTCTTTCTCTTTTTTCGTTTCTTTTTGGGGTTGCCACAGCAAATTTGCATGAATTGTTTTTTGTCTCAAATGTGACAATGTCATACTCCCAGATGGGGGTGCAAGCCAGTTTTCCCTATTGATTACTTATTCTGAAAATATTTAAAAGGGAATCTGAATCATCTATTAGTGACTAGACACTGGAACTCACTATATTACATCCTGTATCCATTATTATTGACCTTCCACAACCACTTAAAATTCCCTTTAACAAAATAAACAGGAATGGTTGACATTTAGAAAATTTTCAACAATTCTTAAGCCACTGTTCATTATAGACACACAGATCGGCTACAGTTGCTTTTCACGCCCCACGTCCAAGCCCCATGTCACAGCAGTGGACTCAAAAAGGCCATAAGCGAGCGGGCAGTTGGTCTTTAGCCAACTCATCTGCCAGTCTGCCCTTCAGACTCCAGCGCCCATCACTGTCAATCTGCCTGATAGGAGCCGACACAGAGGCAAGGGGAGCGGCCCCAACAGTAGCTCGCTCACACTCACCTCCCCCTGGGCAGAGAACTCAGATGGCCGGGGTCTTTTTGCCCAGGACCCTGGTGGTCTCAGTGCAGAGGGCTGTGTGGCCTGCCACTCACCCAGAGCTGATATGACACAGCCATTACGCTTCTAGGGTGGCACCATTTTTAAGGTCTGTTTTTGTCTCTGTCATTTTTTTCAGAGGTCCATTATTGTTCTATGCAGCCATTTTGCATCATCTTGAGGACAGATCACATTTTATCTATAGGAATTACTGGAAGTAATATTGATTTCTTAATAATTTGTGAACTGTTAGAACTAGCACACATAACTCACATAACTGTGAGTTATGTGTACTAGTTTTGGAGCAATGATAATTTGACTTTTAATTTTTTTCCATCTTCTTTTTTTTACATTCTTGCATGTGTTTTTTTCTGTGGCCAAGTATAATTTGTAATCTGAGGCTTAAGTAGGAAATATGTAAGAATCAGTAATACATAACAAATAAGAAGTGTATAAAATGATAAATAAATACAAATAAAATAGCTACATTAATAGGTAAGACAATTGCACTGATTTTAAGGAAAACGTGATTGTTAACTTCACTAGCTATAAATTTAAATATTCACACTTAGCATAAAATTTTATCCATAGTTTAAAAAAAAATGTGTATTTGTCTTTTTGTATAACTTCCATTTTGCATGTTTTGCAGCCTCTGGTGAAAATCTGCTCTGCTGCTCTACTGGCAAAAATGCTACAAACACCACCCATCAGTCTGACTGTTTATGACGACAACAAAGGAAAAGAAGTGGACAGTCGGAGCCCGGGGGTGAGTTCTGATGAGAGAGGTGCTACTATGCTTTTTAAAATATATTAGAAACGCTGATGAGAAACACTAACTGGAAAAAAATTCTTTGTTTGAGGAAACGTAGAGACAAATTAAGATACAAGACGCCACAGCTGCTGCATTTGTTTTGTAAGCATTCCCGAGATCAGGCATCAACAAAAAACCCAGGTGTTTCCCGGGTGATGTTTGGGGTGAGGCTAAACATGGCTGATAAAGAAACTCAAAGGAACTAACTATTCTAAGAGTGAAAAATATTATAAATTCTTGTCTGATTATCATGACATCAAGGTTGAACAAGTGCTCACTCAAAAATCCATTTGTGACAGTTAACAAGAAATTAATTTTAAAAGGAAGGATAACTGAGATAACGATTTTGCATTGTTATTTATTATAATCATTTTAGTTCAGATTAGTTTTTGTTTACGCCGACCTTGTTTTATCTTTAACCATTTAACCTACTACCCACAAGGGCTTTTTCAATTAGAAGCTGGAGGAATTACATATTTATTTGCAGTGGACAGGCACTTTCTAAAATAAAATAATGTTGTTGTTTTTTTTTCTTTACTTCCATCTCTGTTGCTTGGCCTGACCATAGATTCCTCCGTTAGTGCTGTCAAAATAACTACATACCGGTATTTTAATCCCTGTAAGCCCTCACAATGTAGTTCCCATCTTTTCCACTGCCTCATCTAAAACAGAAAACTCCAGATCTTCTTGCTCCTCCTCCTTGTCAGTGGGACGTCTGCCTAAGGCAACTAACGAAATGAGATCTAACTTCAGGAGGTTGTGGTCATCTGGTGGCCGAGGGCGCTGAGTGGAGAGAGACTGACAGAACATTTCACCAGTGCCAGTACCAACAGGCATGTTGGCATCCACAGCCACAACAATCCCTCTGTAATCTGATTAATGTGAGCTAAAGTGTGGGGCACAGAGGGATGATGGTAGGCCCAACACAATAAAATATTTTGTAGTGAGATATATTGCTATTGAAAATATTGCAACAACAGAATAATATATTTTTTTAAGACACTGATGCTGTAACCCCATGATAATATAATATGCCATTAGTCTTATAGCGCTTTACTTTATTTCATGCATTATTAATTCACTCTATACTCAGTGATGGTAAGCTACTATTGTAGCCACAGATGCCCTGAAGTAGACAAACGGTACTAAGTAAGGCTGCCAATCTGCACTATTGGCCCCTCCCAACTCTACTATTCACACCGCATACACTGGAAAGGTGTCTTGCCCAGGACATGATGACAGCATGCATCGGTCTGAGTGGGGTTTGAACCGCCAACCTTTGGTGGACAAACACTCTAACCACTAAGCCACAGCTACCCCCTTAAATGTACCCTGACTTTAAATAACACATGAACTGTAATAAAAAGGAATTGCAAACAACAAGACCACAGACTATTTACAGTTGAAATTGCATGTTAGAATAATAGGTCTATTAACTATTCAACCTTCAATAGCTATAGCTCACATGTTATCAAACTACAGTTAAGAGACACCTTCTGCAGGGACTGCAGATGGAAATGAGCTTTAGCTAAATCTGGTGTAAAGCATCTCTTCTTTTATGAGATTAATGCATTTGCACACGGCCCCTGTTAAAATAAACCAATAAACCAATAAACTAAACCTTCTGTATCACTAGTCCCCTAAATATGAGCCAAAAATTGTTCATCATTCACATTGATTGACAAGTCAGTTTAAATGATTGTGACAGTTGTATATAACAGACATGCAGATCCTTAGAGAGGAGCAGGTACCTGGGATGTGTTTGGCCCAGCCGATGTTGACCACCAGTTCGCGGTCGGCCAGGTCGCACAGGGTGGTCAGAGCCTTGATGTCGCTCTCCGGGACAGTTGGGTCGGGCATGGCGAAGATGCTCTCAGGCTCAGCCACCAGCAATAGAGACACCACTTTGTTTTCAGTCACACCACCAACTGCAACTAGAAAATATATATAGATAGATTTGTAAAGGAGTGTTTTTATCATCAAGTGAAAAGTAGTGATAGGGCAAAATGCATTGGCTTTTATATTGTGGTTCCTGAAGGAGGCTGTATTCTGAATCATCAGTCAATTGCTTAGTTACCTAATTTTCAATAGTGTCTTTAGCAACGTAGAGTCCTCTTTGCTATAGTCTAACTTTACCTAAAATATATCGTCTCTGCAATGGAATCCTTACCATACTCCTGTTATATGGATTATTATGTATCTATTGATCTATAGGCCTATGTAAATTTGATATTGCCATTCCGTTGAAACTAATATCGTAACTTGAAACCAGAAGACTGTTGCTTTGTTGCAGACTTCCAACAAATATATTTCTGAAACAAGCTTAAGTCAATGTTTAGATTTCCAGTAATAATGATTAAGCCTTAGCACCATTCGTCAGACATTCTGTGGGTAAACTATTCAAGTTTCTAACAATTGTTGAAGTGTAAACATTTCAATTAGCAAAGTCATTTCCTCCGTCATGTTCTAGTTGCACTTCACAGTCCGCTCGAGATGCAGTGTGCGTGCTTACATGTTTTCTTTTGGGGCAAGGCGTTCTGTGGATGCAGGTACGGGCTGTTCTCTGCGTCTATCCTCCTCTTGTACTTCTGTCGGCCTCCGCGAACCCGATCCAAACGAACACCTATGAACACAGCAACAGAGTCAAGTCATTATTGTGACTGTTTCACAATAATTTCAAACTTGATTTTTGATTCTAAGGAAAAGACTTGCTACTCCAGATCATTTTCGCTATCACAATGATAGCAGTTTCTCACATGTGGTCTTATATGAATTTTGATATAGATCAAGACCATTCTAAACTATTCAAGAAAAGTCCAATCTACAGGGTTATACATAATATAGCAGATGAGGGCATTTTGTTGCTTGAAAAGGTACTTAAATACATTTGCAATTCACCAGTGGTTTTGATTTGATTGCATATTTGCAATATAACTTGCATTAATAGGAGATATGTTTAGAATGACCAATTTGCCTAACACTGGAAGAGGCACTTTTATGAGTCAAATGCATTGTAAAATTTCTGTACAGGAATAATAAAAGTACATATAAATAAAATACTAATAAATATGGTGAAAGCATTAAGAAAGATTGAGCTAGAATCAAAACTCAACCCATTTGCTGAGAGGCTAATCACTCTGCCTCCACGCATCCCTATCATTACGACACATATTGTTAAACTGAACTCCCTAAAGCCATCTAATGCTGCTCAATCATCGTCCCTCCGGGCTTATATAGAATGTGGTGATGAGCCCAAGGAGTCCATAGCTATGCTACCACATCAACATCGCACACACCTGTAACACAACACGCACAACTTTGGAGCAGCTGATGACAACTGCTCATCCTAACAAGCTCTAGGACAGCCGGGCCAGTGCAGAAGTGGGTATTTAAGAGCGAGCATGGGGGCAGTTTAGTCTAGAGAATACCATTAATGCTTGTAGAGGAAACATGTCTCTGTGACTTAGAAGTCTTCAGTAGTGGTATCGAGTTACCTGTGTGTGTGCGGTGTAAATTGCCATAGTGGTGCTCAATAGATCTATAATGGCACTCCAGCCTGAAAGAGGCTCTCAGAGGGTATTATTTGCCCACTTGACACCTCCCCCTAACACTGATACACTGCAGAGCCCACTGCTTTCTTACATTGACTATATTTAGGCTATTATATATTTGTGGAGCACCTTTGCCAATTACAATGAAAGTAGTTTTATTGTACATTATGTTCAATTGTGCTTTTTAACTCACATAAGCTAAACTAAAATACAAAGATTCATTTAACACAATTAAGCTAAAGGTATAAAAAAGCATGTTCATTCTGAAGCAAAATTACTGATCCGAATGCAAAGAAATTATTGCATTAATTGCCCATTTTTGCCAAATTAATATGTAAAATCACTGACATTTGTATAGCACATATTAAACTGTATTTAAAAAGGGCTGGGATTTGTAATTACTGAAAATCTGTTCTGAAACCTATTTCAATATGATTGTGTGTAACTATATAGATACATGTGGGCCTTCAGTAAAAATCAAAATACCCAGTTAAGGTGAAAGTCATATTGTTTTGCTACTATATTTCTTGTTAGTAAGATATTAGATGGATGTGAGAGTTTGGTGAAGTTTTCCTGAAAAGCTGACTCCAAACAAGTGGGTTATTAAAAAGACTGGTCGGGCTAAGCTAACTGCCCTGTGACCCGCTGGTGATGTCACTGAGGGCAAAAAGCTATTGTGGATTAACCTGTGTCATTGGCACAAGATGAGGAGATGGGCAGCAAAGTTTCTGTTGCGCCATCCCTATTGATGATTGATGCACATTAAATCAAATACGTAAAAAAGTGCATACGGGTGTGTTTGTGTGCTGTGGACCTGCCATAAACACACATTGAGCTAAGTGTAACTCTTCATGCTGGAATGTGCTGACAACTAAAAGGCCAAGAATAGCAGCGACAGGATAACAAAACAGACACTGCCTTGTTAGTCTAAAATGGATGGATATGTCACGCCTCGATATATTTTCCTGTCTTTCATCACTGTCTTTCCCTCTCCATCCTTCTCATGAGAGGCTTTACAAGTGCCTAAAACACACGGGGCAGTATCAGCGATGGTCATTCGTCAGTTGATCCAGCTTGATCCGGGTTACTGTGGCCTGCTCCTCTCCTTTGGCCTCCTCCACTGCAGTCTGCTGCTACCAGCTTGTGTTTACTGTAAACACTCCCACGCTTCTCAGATATTGTGACAAATGTACACATGAGCTGCCAGTACGCCGCGCCTGCAGAGGTTACGTCTCTTCTCCTGCTCCTGATGGAAAGTAAATGGATGTGAAGAGGTTTTTGACAGTGGCTCAGACGGTAGAGCTTATAACCAGTGTGTTGGCTGTTTGATCCCCCTATGCATATGTGTGCGAATGAGGGTTTTGGTGGCGCTGATTGTCAGCAATGTTTTTGTCAGTCTGCCCCATGGCAGCTGTGGCTACATAGCTTACCACCACTGAGTGAATGATTATGGCCTATAAAACCGTTGAGCTTTGAGAAGCACTACAAGATTGTGAAGCAAAATATCAACCCTTTATTATTATATTATATGTTATTATTATTTGTTAGAAATACAGTATGAGATCGGTATAACTACAATACCAGTTACATTTATATTCATTTTATATGAATATGAATACTTTTTCTTACAATTTATGTACATATAACCATGCATTCTGGTTAAACTTAATTTTCTATGTTTGAAAAACAGAAATGAAAATATTAGACTCACAGACTCCAATATTAGATTCACATTTATACAGATATATGTATGTTGTGTTAAATAGTATTTTGCGACTACATTTTGACCACAAATGCCAGCTTTGCCACTAAACACGGCTTAATCAAATCCTGCCTGAGGTCTATATGTCTTTAGCTGTGTCTTTAATATGTCTCTGAGTCGACCTGTTAAACTGCAGTGCTCCTCTGTCTTCAGCCTTTTACTGTCCCTCTCTGGGGAAAGCAGGGCATTACGAGACACGATGAAGCGCGTTATGAGGGCCGCTTACGACCGAAGTTACGAGGGGCAGTTCGCATTTCACGGAGGTCCAGGAATCCCACAGGGCATCTGGAGGAATTTACGAGTGGGGAGGGAAAACGGCAGAAAGGGGGTGTAGCAGGAGAGCAGGGGTACAGGGATGCTGTCAATGTCTGTGTACCCGTTAAACGCAGCTAATTTAGAAACGCCAGAGGAGCACAACAACAAAGGTGTGAGCGTAAATGTGTTTTGACAAAGTTTACACAATGGTGAACTCTTGTAAAGATGATTGATGTCAATAATTTAGAAAGTGATAGTGTATATTTAAATAAATGAATAGCTTGGATGATTCTAGTCTTAGTTCACCACACAAGATTAATATATATTGATAAGTGACGCAGATGTAGTTGACTTTTAAAATTTTTGATGAAAAAAATCATTTCTTCTCAATTCTAATTAAAATATAATTTAAAAATTTTTTTTTTTACTTATACCAATACTGACTTTAAGCGCATTTTTATTCTAATGTTATTGTTTAGTCAACTCTGGCTGTAAAAGAAAAAAATATAAACTGAGTGATACATTTTGACAAGGCATAGTTCTACCCCCTTTGACATTAATAATACAAAAACTCTAAACTAGACTCTAAACTTATTATTCAAACATTGCATAGTCTACACACATACCTTATCCCGTTTATTAGCCCCTCCTCATCTCTCTTTTATCATCATCTGTTGGCCATAAGCAGCATCAAGTGTCCCGTACAGTAGGAGGTCCCTAATGTTTTCCTTTTTAAGTCACTTCTAAATCTGGACAACAATATGTCAGCGCACAGGCACACAGACTGCAGACGGAGCACCTGACCGCACTTACAGAACCACAGTGGAATTCACTATATTCATCTACACATCAGCTGCAATTGTTCAATGCTTTCTTAATGTTACACAATGATATATATATCTATCTCTCTCTCTCTC
>KN469706.1:5079-16629 GCA_000787095.1 Periophthalmodon schlosseri
AAGTGCACATTTACATTTTTTCAATCCTGTTGCACTATATTGTCTCCATGACCATAAGGAAAATTGAACACTTTAATTTCACCCATTGCAAGAAAAAGTTTGCAACTCTAGTGTTTAAGTATTTCAATTCAATTTGGTTCTTCCATGATCATTACGCACTTAACAGCAGTCGCAGACGCATTTCTTTCGATTGTAAGACTTAATCCAAACCATTTCAGGGATTTAATGTTTTTCCCAATGAGCGATCCTGATCTTTGTTTATAGAATGACTACAACGTCGTTAGAATCTAAGTTAAATTAGGCTTTCATGTATTTAATTATGTACCCACTCACTTCCTGTATTTTTGCACTTTTCTTTTCAACTTTCCACAAACTGCCACTTGACTGCTATAAAACCATAGACTGTATATATAAATGGACTTAGCTAACCTGCTAGCCGCCACGTTCCAAAGAGGGGGTGAGCATGGGCGCGCTTCTGGCTCTAATTCACTTTACACTGAAAAATTGTCACCCCTCTCTCTGTAACTACTGTTGTCTTGGTCTTAAAATATTCATATTAACTCACTCTACATGATTTTGGTGTTTTTATTTCACAATTTTGTCCATAAATCAAGATATGAAAATTAATAACAGGCAAATCAGGCACTTTTTTCCTCGAGATCGCTCCCGCTAGCGTTAGCAAGATTGGATCAACTTTTTTCTCGAGATCGCTCCCGCTAGCGTTAGCAAGATTGGATTGGCTCTTTGGTTGCTATGATACTTACGGTCGGAATTCCAAATATGAAACTTGGTTCCAAATTCGCCCCTATAACTGCTCTAGCCTCGATGAGCTTCATTTGACTGGAGCTGAAAGCTATGGGTGACTTCACGCTCACTTAGTCCACTTCTTTATGCAGACTATGTGTAAAACTGATAAATACTTACACGCAAACTGAGTAACAATTAGAAAAACATGAAAACCTGTCATATAAAACTAATCTGGTTCCTGTTTAACTCCCATCTCCTTCTCTGTCTCCTCTTTGTTTCTGCAGCAATTCGGGAAGATCTTGGACGTGGAGATTATCTTTAACGAACGAGGATCCAAGGTGAGACCACAACACCAACATGGCCGCCCTGTTAGCATAGTCCAGTTAGCATAGTCCAGTTAGCATAGCCCAGTTAGCATAGCCCAGTTAGCTTAGGCTTGTTTCTAATGTACATACCGGGAAAGAAGACGTCATCACTCTCTCTCTACTTCCTATCTAATGCAACCTTTTCTCTCTTATTCTTCTCTTATCTTTTTTTCTTTTGTTTTTGTTGCTGTAGCGGCAATATCGTTCACCATGTTAATTAATCTGGTTTTACAATCAAGTTTGCTAGCTGAAAACTTCTGGGAAAATCCTCATTTGCAATTTCAATATCGTTAAAAAATGTCATTATAATCTGCGTTTTAGCTATTATACTTCTTACTCTACACTTCTCTCAAACGTATATTTAAGCAGTGAGACAATGAAAATAGTTCAGTCCAATCAGGTCTATAGAAAAACAACACTTAAGGAATAGTTTAAAATGCAATTTTATCACCTCCACAAGTGGAAAATGGTGAGGAAATGTTATGAAGAGGACCTCGGAAAACGTTCTACTTAAAGGTACATTGCGTAACTTTTCTGCCACTTTCTTGTCTCCGTGGAGATGTTATGACTTTGCCAGGAATGTTCCATAGCATTGCATACAGTGGTGGAAAAAGTACTCAGTTTTGTTACTTAAGTAAAAGTACACGTACCGGAGCAAAAAAATGCTCAAGTAAAAGTAAAAGTATCACATGAAAAAAATCGACTTAAGTAAAAGTATTAGTAAAAGTACTCCTTTAAAAATGTGATTAAATAGTAAAAAGTAAAAGTATTTCGCGCAGATTCAAATGAACTGTTTTGGATGAAGATTTGTGCTGAATTTTGTTCAACTGAAACAATGGATAGGCTTTTTTCTTGTTTTTATTTGTATATTTTTGTTTGCTCAAATTATGAACTTTTTAAAAATAAACCCTCAGACTTTTCAGCAGGTCTCAAACTATAATAAAAAAATACTTTTACTTTTCAGTCCAGTTCAAAAATGCAGTGGAGTAGAAAGTACAGATACTGCACTCAAATGTAGTAAAGTAAAAGTAAAAAGTATCCACTTTCAAATTTACTTAAGTATAGTACAGATACCTAAAATTTATACTTAAGTACAGTACTTTACTACTTTTACTTTGTCACGCTAACCCACTGTTTGCATTAAACGTTTGTTCATTTCATTATGGGTATTTTTATTGCTCACAAATACCTTGAAAAACATCCATTCTTACTTTGAGCTGTGACGCCTCTCCACAGATCTGACAAGTAACTTGGCCTACTAGCGTTTCCAGCTTGTCTCCAGATTTTTATGTATTAATTTATTAGCCTATTAACATTATTACCTTATAACTTTAAAGCCATACTGTGGAACATTCCAGGCAAAGCAGCAACATCTCTACGCCTTTCAGTTGTTTTGCCTCTTCCTGCTTCCCTTTCTGTTACAGGTTATATAAGTGCAAAATAAATAAATAAATCTCCATGGAGACAAGCGGGTGGCATATACCAGAAAAGTTACAGAGCGGCCCTTTAAATAACTTTCCAAATGTAGCCTGAGTGAATCTAATCCACATTATTTGCGCGTTTCCTTCTGACAGTACTTGTGCTGGTCTGTATTGACAAAGCCAGTGAAAAACAGCCCATTAGCGGGTCTGGCTCGGTGACTTCGCGACCTTTGACCCGACTGGGCGCTACTCAAAGCATTCATAAACATCCCCCGCTGCTGGACCCCGTGCTCTCACATACATTACACCCAAGAACTGCGCTTAAATTGGACAGAGATACAAACAGATTATGTAGGAGTGGAAGGTGGTTAAGAAAGAAAAGATTTGGCCAATTCGCGAGTTTCAGCTTCTTGTTATACGCTGCCATTTTGAGGACAGTTGACCCGTAGACATTCATAGATGCAAACTTCCCTATCTCTGCCCGATGCTACAGCTCGATCACTTGGCTAGACGATACTCGATACTAGAATTATGTTGAATGGAGCGTTCCCTCACATACAAATGAATGGTGAAGCCAATCATGCTAAAGTAGACCAATGTTTATTTCATGATATTTATGTCATTTACCAGTATTACACAATAGTAAGCGTTTTTTGCGGGCTAATGCTAATGGCTATAGGAAAAAAAAATACTGAGGAATGGCTCCGTAATGCTAAATTCTTCCCAGACTAGCCAGGTTGCTAAGTGGTTGATAGCATGAGCGCTGAACTATTTATAAGTCTAAGGGTTTAGCGTTCAAAAGATATAATATTTAGCTTTGATCGCTATGGCTACAATCCCAACTTTTCATCATTTTAAAACCAAAGTTGAAATTTACTGATAGATTGTAACATGCATTTGTGATAATTAAGTGATTAGAGGTTCAAATAGGCTCTGTGCACAGTAGCACGCTAGCTAGCTCACTGTGTCTCAAAGCTAACAGTGACTTTTAGTAAAATCAGAAAGCATCAAATAAATAGCCTATTAAAATCAAATTAATTAAAATAAAGACTAATCAATTATTTTTATATGTAGAATACTTCATTTTGTGGTTCTGTTTTTATTATGCCTCAAGATTAGCTTTAGCATTAGCGTTAGCACTGAGACACATCTCTCTTTCTAAACACAGACGTTTTCCTTTATTTGTGTAGTTTTTAACATTTTATCAGCTCCCTGTCCACTGCCTGATATTTAAATATTTATTCATTTTAGCGTGACTCAGCAAAAGCCTCAGAGAGATAAATTTGGACAGGAAGTAGTGACGCTAACAGTGAGGTTGCCAGGCGCTGCAACTTAGAGCCAATTGCAACTTAGTACAACTTCTAGGTTTAGTACAATTTTTAGTCCCAGTTTGTATGTGGTGTGAGTAAAACAAACTGCTCAAAGTAACAAAAAAAAAAAAATGTCCAAAACATACAAACTATATAGTTGACAGATTCCTTAGGCAAGGTGGAGGAAGTGTGTTGCCCCAAAGCACAACTGCATCATGGACAGGAACAAGTAGTGATCAAACCCTAACCTCCAAAAGTATAGGTCTTGATATACAGTATCATTTGAATTGTGGAAAATATACAACAAAAATAAAATACGAAATTAAAAGCTTTAAAACATTTGGTTGACCCCAAACGAGTTTATTAAATTCATAAATAAGTGAAAGGACCTATAGTTTTATGAGGCAAAACTCCAAAGACCAGAGTTAATATTTAAGATGTGTTTTTACGATGTGATCATTCCTTTAAAAAATCTCAAATGAATTCGCAAACCTAGCTTTTGTTTTGCCATCTCCATGGGAATTGTCAGCAAGAGAGAAGTCATACGGCGTAACACCACAGTTCCATTGAAATATATATGTCCCGTAATATCACTAGCGTCAGCCTTTAAGAAGCTATAGCCCAAGAAATCTTTCAAAATGGATACAAATCAAATCCTGCCCCTTCAAATCTAATTCTCCGGGTTTTCATTGCACATTTTTGATTGTATATATGTACCTCGGGGGAAATTTGTGTGGCGCGGCGGTGGGATAATGTGTTGGCGCTGTTTCGGTGCGGTCTCAGGAGGGGTGTACGGGACAGAGGAGAGGCGCTAGCGAGGGGATATGGATGCTAACGCTAACGGACGGTCGGCTACTGTAAGAGGGGATATGAAAGTTACAGTTATGATTGGTGTAGCGTTGCACATGTAGGTTGTATGGGGTATTTTGATGCCACTTTATAATAACTACACTTAAATTAAAAAGTAAGTATTAACAAATACTTAATTCATAATGAACAACTAGTTTATTAAGAGACTTAGAGTTCGGGTATTAATTACTAATTACTAAGAGTTATTATTTAAAGGCCCTATATTACACAAAATGGATTCTTGTGAGTTTTAAGCCACGTTAGCTTGGATTATTAGTCTGTCTAAAAGCTCAAAATGCACTGTTCCACCTTGTGATGTCATGTAGTGGTAGTTTTCAAGTTAACAGCTACCTCTGTTACCTTTTGTTCAGTAGAGATTGGCAATTCCAGAGCTGAAATCATCCAAATGATTCTAGTGAAAGTGCATGAAGTTGAAAAACACAGTGGAGCACTTCCTGTATTACCACCTGACATCACAAGGTGGACCGGTGTGTTTTGTTTGAGAGAATAACACAGCCTAAATATGCAGGGTAAGGTGGACCGTGTGTTTTGTTTGAGAGAATAACACAGCCTAAATATGCAGGGTTTGTGTGTTAAACATGTGAATGAAACAAAACACAACTCCAGCTATATTTTTGATGAGGAAACAACATTATAACATAGATCAGAAAACAGCATAATATGGGCCCTTTAATGATCATAAAAACACTCTTCTAACTGCTCGCTTAGAACGATTACAACAAAAGTAAACTTATTCTATTACTTATTTGGATTATCTCTCCTCTTTAGCTATACAGTACTCTCCGTTTTATCTTCTGTTGGTAATTGGAAAACAAAAACAAAACCTGTGTATCCAATTAGCTTTGTGGTACTTACTATACTTACTTACACATTTTATCATGCTCTTTTAAATGACTTATCCCTAACTTTTACCCATTAGCGCCACCTTATGATGCACCTTATTACCTGCAGATTAATTCTACTTGAATGTATTTTGTCTAAACCTGCTAACATGACTGGTGGTGTGTACACAGTGATACCAATTAGGCTGATCACATTTCGAGTCTTACTTAAGTTTAGCTATTAGTCTATTAGAGAATCTGCTAATTACCTGCTGACTAACGCTTCGCGGAGGTAACGCTATCCGTATTCTAAAGTTGTTATGCTAGCGCTAACGTCGGGGCTAACCAGCGCCTAGCGAAAACAGCCCCCCGCCCGCCACACCGCTCGCTCGCTCACGGTGCAGGTGGGTGCGTGTCTAATTACCTGCTGACGAATGCTGATCATGGAGAGATAGAAGGAGAGAGAGAGAGAGAGAGAGAGTGTCTTTCTCTCTACCTTTTTCTTGTATTTCTCTCTTGTTTCTATTCTCTCACCCCCCTCCATCAACTCCCCCCTTTTTTCTCTCTTCTCTCCTCTTTCTCCTACCCTACCTCTCCTATGCCCCTCGCTCCGTTCCCTCTCCTCTTTTTCCTCCTCTCTCTCTCTCTCTCTCTCTCTCTCTCTTTCTCTCTCTTGTCCTGCTCTTTTTCTTTCTCACCACCTTCCCTTCCCCACCTCTCCATCTTTTAAGGTAAAGACTACACGTTAGTTCTTCTTCCCTCTTTCTCTCTCAGTCTCTCTCGGTCTCTCTCTCTCTCTTGCTCTCACTCTCTCTCTCTTTGCACCTCTCTTTCCATTTCTCTTCCCTCTTTCGTTCTTACTCCCTCTCTCTTTTCTTTCCTCTCTGCCTCCCCCCTCTCCCTCTATCTCTTCCTCCTTCTCTTAATGTAAGGTCTAATTTATCTCTCCTCTCTCCTCTGCCCTATCCTCTTTCTATCTCTCACTTCTTCCCTCATTCCTTATCTTTCCCTCTTTCTTTTCTACTTTTCTTCTTTTTTTCTTGTCTACAGTACAGCAGGTTCCATTCATAACCCCTCTGCTCCTCTCCCTCTCTCCTCCCCTTTTCTCTTCTCTTCTTCTGTTCTCCCCCATCTCTCTTCTCCTCTCCTCTTCTCCTCCTCTCTCCTCCTCTCCTCTCCCTCCCCCCTCTCTCCTCCACTCTTTCTGTCATGCAATAGATGCCTTGGAAAGTAAAGTTTTCTCTCCCTCTCCTCCTCTCCTTTCCTCCTTTCTCCCCCCTCCCTTTCTCTCCTCTCCTCCTCTTCTCTCCTCTTCGCCTCCTCTCTTTTCTTCGCTCTCCCCTCTCTATCTCTTTCTCACCTCATTTCCCTTCCCTCTCCCTCTCTCTCTCACTCCTCCTCTCCTCATCTCTTCTCTCCTCCTCCCTTCCTCTCCCTCTCCTCCTTTTCTCTTAGCCCTATGTATGCTATCAATTCCTCCTCTCCTTCCCTCCCTCTCCTCCTCTCCTTAAAGCGCTATGTGTGCTATCGATCCCTTCTCTCCTCTCAGCCTTATGTGTGCTATCGATTCCTCCTCTCCTTCTCCTCCTCTCCCTCTCCTCTCCTCCTCTCCCTCTCCTCCTCTCCCTCTGCTCTGCTCTGCTCCTCTCCTCCTCTCCCTCCCCTCTCCTCCTCTGAGCCGTGTGCTAGCAATTCCTCCTCTCCCTCTCTGCTCTCCTCCTCTCAACTCTGTGCTATCAATTCCTCCTCTCCCTCTCCTCTCCTTCTCTCCTCTCCTCTCCTCATCTCCCTCTCCTCTCCCCCGCTCCTCTCCTCTCCTCCTCTCAGACCCGTGCTATCGATTCCATTCACAGGGTGGAGGTGTGGAGACGCAGGGCCCTCTCCCTGCTCTAAATTATATCTGTGTAACGTCTATGGGGAGGCTAGCACAAAATAGCATTGTATTTCAAATATTGCTGATTTGATTTTGGTTTCAGATGAAGTCACAGTTTTCTACAGAGCTCTTAAGTGTGATGTCACTTCCGGATCCATCAGCTGATTGAATACAACAAGCATGGATCTATGGTTATAACTGTAACAGAAAGTGTACGACAGAGGTTGAGGTAAGAAGCTTGGCTAGGCTAAGCTAGCGTTAGCGGTGACCGGCAGTTAGTGAGGTATACGCACTGGTAATCCAATGTTATGCTAGATTATTACTACATTATTTACATATTTGAGACACTTTATAGTTAAATAGGCTATACACTTTTGAAAGGTAAGTGTCTCTTGTTTGATGAATAATGAACAAAAACAAAGTTAGAAATCAGCTGTGAAGTTTCTGGTTGGACCCGGAAGTGACATCATCACTTAAGAACTCAATAGGCCGGCCTTTATAATGTTTAATGGAGATAAGGGGAGGTGAAAATGGACTCTGTGCACTACAATGCCCAGCAATCTCAGTGTTAGTGTCGCTACTTCCTGTCCAGTTGTGTCTCTATGAGGTTTTTGCAGAAGTTTTTGCACGTTAAAATTAATAAATATTTAAAGATAAGGCAGTGGACAGGGAGCTGTTAAAAACTACACAAAAAACAATAAAAGAGTAAAATGATGTTCCGAACCTGGAACCACTTAGCGTGGCGCAGAGCAGCCAGAGCGTCAAGGCAAATTTGTCTGTCCAAGACGTCCGCTGGGTCATTCATCCATGTTTGTGCTCAATGCTAACGCTGATGCTAATTTTGAGGCATAGTAAATATTAAAACAACACTACAAACTGAAGTATTGGGTAGTCTTTATTTTAATTCATTTGGATTATTTGTTTTTTGTTATATAGGGCACATCGTGAACATGTCTATTGTTTTTTGTTTATTTGATGTTTTACGATTTTAACAAAAGTGGGTGTTAGCTTTGAGACACAGTGAGCTAGCTAGCGCGCTACTGTGCATAGAGCCTATTAAGGGGTTAGGGTATAAATGAAGTAGTTACCCCTCTTCTTTTCCATAGCGATAACAGCTGTTTTTCTTTTGATACGTTACCAAGTAATCCCATGAAAAGTACTGCAATATTGATCCAATACCGATATGACTATTAAGAGGTTAGGGTATAAATGAAGTAGTTACCCTTCTTCTTTTCCTGCAATATTGATCCAATACCGATATGAATTTTAAATGGTGTATAGAGGTTAATTCTATATTTCACTACAGACCAGCTTGAACTCATCAAAAATAAATAAATAAATAAGCTGATAAAATAAAATAGCTGAAAAAAATAATGATTTTAATGTGCTGAAACTGAAGATTTGTTTTTAGAAATTTGAAGTATATTTTCTAATACCTCAGTTGTATCTAAATATATAAAAATTCACTACCTGATTTAGTTTGGTGCGTGAAATACAGAACAAATGTAAAAAAAATAAATAAATAAATAACAAGAAAACATCACGACATAGACCCATTGGAGCTCTAAACTGCTTTCTTTAGTCCAAACCCTGCCATTTACTCCCCCTCTCCTCTCCTCCGCCCTGAGATAAGATAGAGCACCCGATAACCTGCCTCTCTGCCCTAACAAGCATTTATTGTCTATGGCTTCTCTCTCTCTCTCTTTCTCTTCTCCTCTCTCCGCCTCTCCTGTGCACCGCTCCCACATAATCAACCTACCCCCCATTAATAAACAATCTATTTGCTATGAAGCTCTGGCAATCTGCATTCGATGTGTTTGTCTGTGGTGAAAAATGGGACCCGAGCGCTCCCCTCTTGTAAGCCAATTATTTGCATGTGATAAAAAAAAAAAAAAAGACGAAAGGATAGGAGCGGAAAGAGGTGAAGACGCAACCCACAGACTGTCCAAAGCGTTCATCTGAGCGTCAGTTCTGTGTTTTGTGAATTCTGTGATTTATTTCTACGGTGATTTTGCAAGTTATGGCCTGAGTCAGTTATATAAATGATCAGATTAAGCATATTCTTTTTGTTATGATGAGGACTATGACGTCGCATTCAAACATAAAAGTACGTTTTGACCAATTTCTAAATATCAAACTACCTCAAGGGGATATGAAGAGATCCGATTCTGTCTGTGAAAGTTACGAAATGTCTCTCCACACTCTTCACCCCAATACATCACTTCATAAACCAGAAAAAGCCTTACCTTCATAGTAGCTGAAGGTTTATGAACTCCGCCCCTTAATAATCAATCTATTCTATTGTTTATTTCTATTGTGATATCTGTGTAATCCCTCAGTCGTTCAAGTCTGATCCATAGCAAAAGAAAAATAAAATCTAAGCCAAATAAAATAAAAAACAAATAAAAGCCAGGATGCTAATAGGTGTGAAATCACTCATTAGGGGCTTGACTGGCTATGCTAAGTAGGACTCAGGCACAGTGCACAATAGACCCCGCCTACTAACAGAAACTGTAAACAATAGGTATTTTAAGTTGGACTCAGGCCAGTGCACAATAGACCCCGCCTACTAACAGAAACTGTAAACAATAGGTATTTTAAGTTTCAGTGTAGCTAGTTCCTCCCTTCAGATAAATATAAGGCAGCGTCCACCAGTAATTTGACCAGAACTGAAGGAGCGGCTTGGATGAGCAGCGAAACATCTTCACTCCTACAACGTTTTGTCCAGCTGACAGATTTTATTTTTCTTTTGCTTTCTATTGTGATGAAGACTATGGCATCACATTCAAACATAAAAGTACAATTTAACCCACATCCAAACATCAAACTACCTTAAGTTGATATGAAGAGATCCAATTCAGACTCTGGAAGTTACAAAATCACTTCCTAAACCAGCCAAAAAGCCTTACCTTCATAGTATCTGAAGGATCATGGGACCCCGCCCCTTAATAAACAATCTATTTTCTATGAAGCTCTGGCAATCTGCATTCAGTATGTTTGTCTGGGGTGAAAAATGGAAGCAGGGCGCTCCCCTCTTGTAAGATAATTATTTGCAAAAGAAAGGATAGGACTGGAGAGAGGTGAGAACACAAACCCGCCAACTGTCCAAAAGATTCATTTCAACCTCAGTTCTGTGTTTTGTGAAATCTACTGTTTGTTTCTACGGCGATTTAGCAAGTTCAGGCCTTAGTCGCTTATATAAATGGTCAGATTAAACATAAAACTACCTCAGTTGAGTCTCTGAAAGTTACAAAATGTCTTCACCCCCAATATCTCACTTCCTAAACCAGCCAAAAAGCCTTACCTTCATAGTATCTGAAGGATCATGGGACCCCGCCCCTTAATAAACAATCTATTTTCTCTGAAGCTCTGGCAATCTGCATTCAATACGTCTGGTGAAAAATGGAACTCGGGCGCTCCCCTCTTGTAAGCTAATTATTTGCAAAAGAAAGGATAGGACTGGAGAGAGGTGAGAACACAAACCCGCCAACTGTCCAAAGGATTAATTTTAACCTCAATTCTGCTTTTTGTGAATGTATTTCTTTATCTACCGTTCCCCCAGGACAGGTCCAGTGTTATTTATGCTGGAAATAGAAAGGCTGCGTATGCATAGCAGATCGCTCGCCATCTCTCCAATGGATTACAACCTCAAGCAATTATAAGGCAGCATGGCGGCCCGCTCGCCCCTCCACAACCCCTTTACTTTCTATGCCCATATGCGGCTCCGCAGTTTATATATAGCGCGAGGAGGAATGAGACTTGTTTGGCCAGCATATCTTTATGTCTGAGCTCCAGAGGTCCACTATCCCATAACTCAAGGCGGTGACAAAGCCCTCGGGGAGACAGGGGGAGGTGAAGAGGGAGAGAGAGGAGGGAGGGAGAAGGGAGAGAGAGGTAGAAGAGAAAGAGAAAGATTGGAGGGAGAGAGTGGAGGCAGTGAGAGGGAGGGAGGAAGAGAAGGGGAGGAGTAGAGAGCATGGAGAGGAGATGCGAGGGAGAGAGGGGAAGGAGGGAGGAAGAATGGGGAGAGAGAGAGATGGAAGAGAAGGGGGAAGGAGGAGGAGAGAGAAGTTGAAGGGAGTGGGAGGGGGAGATGAAAGGGAGAGTGGGGAGAGAGGGAGGGAGGGAGAGAGAAGGGGGAGA
>KN469707.1:1713-21137 GCA_000787095.1 Periophthalmodon schlosseri
GTAGCTGTTAACTTGAAAACTACCACTTCATGACATCACAAGGTGGAACAGAGCATTTTGAGCTTTGGAGATGTAGACAGACTAATAATAAAGTGTTACTCAAACATGTGTGAATGAAACAAAACACAACTCCAGGTATGTTTTTGAGGAGGGAACAGCATTAGGACATGGACTAAAGCTACAAGAGTCAGTTTTGTGTAACACAGAACCTTTAAAGATGTGGAGACACTGCTGTGGTTCTTTTTAAAACTTAAATGTTTACTGTTTGTCTTGAATAAAGATGAATTGAATTAGCAGATGTATAGTGTCAGCTCTTCACTGTCACTGTCTACTCCACAGTGTCCGAGAGTACTTGGCCAATGTTGTTCTGTTTGTCTCAAGGCTTCAGACAAGGTCACAATGATACGATACATGCAAGAGGATCTATCTGCGGACAGAAGCAATGCATTGTGGGAGCTGACAGCCTCAGTGGGATTCTCCTGCTTTTCCAAAAATTGCACTCGGAATTTTGATCAATTTTTAATCTTGTTTCATAGTGAGTTCAAAGTAACTGTGTGGAGTGACCATAGACTGTATAAAGAAGTGAGTGTGACGTCACCCACAGCGTTCGGCTCCAGTCAAATGAAGCTCATCGAGGCTAGAGCAGTTATGGGGTGAATTTGGAGCAGAGTTCCATATTTGGAATTCTGACTGCGAGTATCATAGCAACCAAAGAGCCAATCTGGAGTGAGGCTGTTGAAGGTAACACCACTTCTTGCTCACAGCACTGGTGAAAGAAGGTGCCTGATTTGTCTGTTATTAATGTTCATATCTTGAATCACGGACACAATAGTGAAATAAAAAAACCCCAGGATCATGCAGAGCGGGTTAATACGAACATTTTAAGACCAAAATGGCGAGTCTGACAACAGCAGTTACAGAGAGAGGGGACACAGTTTTTCAATGGAAAGTGAACTGGAGCCAGAGTCGATGGACCTGGAAACGTGCCCATGATCACTTCCTATTTGGAACGCGGTGGCTAGCAGGTTAGCTATGTCCATTTATATATACAGTCTATGCTCTATCTGGAACAACCTGTGCCCCTTTCACTACATCCATAAATCATGTGACGCCTCATCTCCAGGATGAGCAGGTTTCACAGACGATGAGGCCTCGTGTAATTAGGATCATCTGTCATATTCAGAGGACTTTATATGGCATAAATAGTTCTTTACTTGATCCTATTACATCTACACAAGTCTCAAAACACTATGTTGTTTATGTAATTACAGTGGTGGAATGTAGCAAAGTAAAAGTAGTTAAGTACAGTATTTAAGTAAACATTTTAGGTATCTGTACTTTACTTTAGTACATTTTACAGTGGATACTTTTTACTTTTACTTCACTACATTTGAGAGCAGTATCTGTACTTTCTACTCCACTACATTTTTGAACTGGACTGAAAAGTAAAAGTACTTTTTATTATTGTCTGAGACCTGTTAAAAGGCTGAGGGTTTATTTTTAACATGTTCATAATTTGAACAAAACAAAAATATACAAATATAAACAGATAGAATTTTGTTCAACAGAAACAATTGAATCGACTGTCTTTTTCTAAATCATTGCATTTGAAGCTTTATAAACTCAGAATCTGCATGAAATACTTTTACTTTTTATTCTTTAAAGGTCCCATATTACACTATTCTCTGATCTGTTCTAATGTTGCTTCCTCGTCACAAACAGACCTGGAGTTGTGTTTTGTTTCATTCACACATGTTTAACATGAGTTCTTTTCTCAAACAGAAAACACTCTGTTCCACCTTGTGATGTCATGTGGTAATACAGGAGGTGCTCCACTGTGTTTTTAAACTGTATACACCTTCACTAGAATCATTTGGATGATTTCAACCCTGGAATTGCCAATCTCTACTGAACTAAAGGGAAAAGGAGCTGTTAACTTGAAAACTACCACTTCATGACATCACAAGATGGAACAGAGCATTTTGAGCTTTGGAGATCTAATAATAAAGTGTTACTCAAACATGTATGAATGAAACAAAACACAACTCCAGGGATGTTTTTGAGGAGTTAACAGCATTAGAACATGGCTTAAAGCTCATGAG
The DNA here is from genome assembly GCA_000787095.1 of Periophthalmodon schlosseri. Taxonomy (NCBI): domain Eukaryota; kingdom Metazoa; phylum Chordata; class Actinopteri; order Gobiiformes; family Gobiidae; genus Periophthalmodon; species Periophthalmodon schlosseri. Next base: position 3,816 of record KN469707.1, read on the forward strand.
AGTCAGTTTTGTGTAATATAGTACCTTTAAGTACATTTTTAAACATGAAATTTAATACTTTCACTGGAGTATTTTTTGCTCCAGTATTTGTACTTTTACTTAAGTAACCAAACTGAGTACTTCTTCCACCACTGCATAACTCTGGACTGCAGTGTGCTTGTTAGTCACGCAGGGCTCGTGTTGTACTCTAGAGGGCAGTCTTCAGGTCATAACATGAGCCTCATTGACACATACAGCCTCGACCCTGGCGGGCCTCCTGATGTAAGTACACTAGGATTGATTGAGTGTTTTTGCTGACTCAGGTTCAGCTCTTTCGCTTCCCGTTTTTAAGATGGGATAGATGCAGATAAAGTGCAAAGGCAGACGGATGTTTTATACAGAGACACACACTTCTGGCTCTGGTCCAAACACATGAGCTGAAGTAAAGATGCCACCATCGTCCCACTGGAATGATGCTTTTAGATACGCCATCTCTCAGGGGAAACGAAACGAGAGGAAACTTAGAGAGTAGGCAGGATTTAAATGACTTTCAGCTCAGAAGATTTTCATACATAAACAAAGACTTGAAAAATGCACCGCAAGTTTATTCTGTGCGAGGATTTTAGGCCTATGCACGAAAACGAATATTTAATGGGATGAAATGTTGTTTTTTGTGACGGAAATCTAACACCCTGCATGTTCTATTTTTTATCCATCATATTCAGATAATTTTGAATATATTAAAGGTGTTTGTTTGCTTATTTCGGGTGACAGTGGCTCAGTCGGTAGAGTGTTTATCCAATCCTGCTCTCGACGTAAACATGTTTGCATTGGGTTTTTTCTTTGTTCATAAAAAGGTTTGCAGTGCTGTATCTTGATTCTTAGTAGTCATATTAATATTTTTTCTTTATTATTATTCAGTTTTTTATATATTTTTTTCTCTTTCTCTTTCTCTCACAAAATTCTCTACTTTCATAAAATTGCATGTTAAACTCAAATGGCAAGATGAAGAAAGGAAATAAATAAAGTATGAAAAATAAAAAAGTATTCGCTATCACATATTTTGTGTTGAACAGCAGTGATGGGCTCTATTCCATAAACTTACACAGCTTCTTAGGGTGTCCGTGTTTTTCACAGTCACTGTGTGTATGTTACATGTGTGTGTATGTGTGTGTGTGTGTGTATGTTACATGTGTGTGTATGTGTGGGCGTGTGTGTATGTGTGTATTTTACATGTGTGTATGTTATGTCTGTGTGTATGTGTGTATGTTACGTGTGTGTATGTGTGTGTGTGTGTATGTTACGTGTATGTGTGTGTGTGTGTGTGTATGTTACATGTGTGTATATGTATGTGCTGTATATAATGTTGACCATTGTGAAAAATAAATTTAATTGAACTGAACATCATTGGTTGAGCGGTGAGATCCACTGACCCACAAGTTGGTGGTGCATTTCCAGCTCCAACAGATAAATGCTGTCATTATGTCCTTGGGCAAGACACTTAACCCGCCTCGCCCCAGTGTCTGTGTACACTGGTGTATGAATGTGTGTGTGAATCGGTGAGTAGTTTCTTGATGTAAAGAGCTTTGAGTCTTGAAGGTGGAAAAGCGCTGTATAAAAATGTGACCGTTTACTATTGACCATGAAATATTCTATTTCTTCATGTTTTATTTTTTGCCAAAGTCATATTCCATTAATTTTGAATGTATTAAAAATGTTTTATTTAATTATTTGGATTCCATTAGCTGAAAACAGTGCAATAAGCTAATCTTCCTGGGTCCATTGAAATATGAAACTCAAAATCTCCATTTCAGCATTATAAATATACATTCATTACATTTGATTATTTTACACTGATTTTAAATAATTTGTTTTAAATAAATAAGATTGCAAATTTAAGGTGTACTATGTAAGTTTTCTGGTATAAGGTCTGCCACTTGATTGTTTCCAAAGAGATATTAGTTTGCTTAAAAAGTTCCACTGTATGACATTAAAGTTATCTATCTCCATGAAAACCAAGCTGAGTTACAGGCCAGATCTGTGAAGAGGCGACCCTGCTCACAGTTAGAATGCATGTTCATCGCAAACCATACTCTGAAACAGTTTCCCCATAGACTTTCCAAACAAATATATGCATTAAAAGTTAATCAGCTCTGTGGAACTAATGACCATTAGACCGACACTTTTATTTAAAATCTGTTTCTGAAATGTTATAAACCGCCAAGTTATTAAAACATTTTGCTGAATCTTGCATTTTAAATGTGCTTTATGGGCTTAAAATGAGCGCAGTTAGCACATAGGTGATTAGCATGTCGCTGGTCAGCCTCCGCAATGCCTTTGAACTCTTAATATTTGAATTTTTCGAAAAGTCTATGGGAAAAATGAATGGAAAATGTATTTCTGGAACTGGATCAGGCGGTGTTGAGCTCCATAGCACCTGGCAACCTCACTGTTAGCGTCACTACTTCCTGTCCATTTTTATCTCTATATATCGATTTCTATCTCTCTAAAATGAATAAATATTTAAAGATCAGGCAGTGGACAGGGAGCTTTAGGGGGAGCTTTAGGTGGTTTAGGGGACAGGGGTCAGAGGTTAGGGGTTTAGGGTCAGACAGTGGACAGGGAGCTACAGGTGGATGTCACTGACAACATGTTAAACACTACACAAATAAAATTAATACTTCACCAGAGACACTTCTGAATTTAGAGAGAGACATGTTTGTGTCTCAATGCTAACGCTAATACTAATTTTGAGCCATTATAAATATTAAAACACCACCAAAAGTACTCTACATATAAAAACAATCAAGTAATAGGTTGTTATTTTCTATTTTACACTTTTAATAAAAGTTATATGTTTTGAGACACAGCAAGCTAGTTAGCGTGCTGCTGCACCAGATACTGTATATATAAATAGTCATAGCTAACCTGCTAGTTACTGAGTTTCAAATAGGAAGTGAGCATGGGCACGTTTTCCGGCTCCATTGACTCTGGCTCTAATTCACTTAACATCTGCTGCTGTCAGACTCGTCATTTTGGTCTTAAAATGTTCGTATTAACCCGCTCTACATGATCCTGGGGTTTTTATTTCACTATTGTGTCTGTAACCAAGATATGAACATCAATATTGCACAATATTGATGTTGATGTATTACACAATATGTCATGTATGATAAAAGATTTAAATTTCAACTGACAATAAATATCTCTAAAGCTGTTCTAAATACGTATGTTCCTCTCTAGAGACATTACAGAGTTTATAAGCAGTCTCCATCTACATACCACTCCCTCACTGAACTTCAAATGAACTGTGAACACATGTGAGCGATAACATAGCTGGAGCCCTTGAGCCAGAAGAAGAATGGACAGACATCAGGGATACATAGACACTGCATTAACCGCGTGATGCTTACATAGTCACATGCCAATGCACTCTGTTTTATGTTTATGAAGCAACAGAGCCGAGTGTGCGGTGCCGAGGCAGTCATTTGTCGGAGGTTGATCATTAGAAGTGCTTCCTTACTGTGCGTTCTGTCAATACATAAAGTGAGGGAGAAGACGTAGGTAGAAGGGACACTAAATTATACGCTTCATAACACTTATAGGCTGTCTGGCACTGAGCAGCAGGTAATGAAGCATCTAAAAACAGTTCTGTGCTGGAGGGGAGGCAGAGACGGCATTTTACTTTGAGTTTTGTACAATATAATGAACAATGATCGCTATGCTCTACTTGTCGTTCATCTTAAAATGCTTTAGAGACATTAATACTGGTTAAGTTAACGCAAGTTGAGTTTGTTGTGCTGTATGTTTGAAATGAAATGTTTTCCATTACAGCATAAAAAGAGATTTAAGGATTTGCAAAATTTTGTGCTGTGTTTCAAGCATAGACTGAATATATAAATAGACATAGCTAACCTGCTAGCCTCTGCATTCCAAATACGAAATACTCAAAGGCCCGCTTCCGGCTCCGTCGACTCCAATTCACTTTACATTGAAAACCTGTGGCCCCTCTCTCTGTAACTGTTTCTGTCAGACTCATTATTTTGGTCTTAACCTGCTCTACATGATCCTGGGGTTTTTACTTCACTACTGTGTCCGTAAATCAAGATATGAACATTAATAACAGACAAATCAGACGCCTTTTTCCCGAGGTCACTCCTGCTAGTGTTAGCAACAGATTTGATTGACAGCGTTGCTAAACGCCGGCTCACTGCTAAACGCCCGCTCACTGCTAAACGCCCGCTCACTGCTAAACGCCCGCTCACTGCTAAACCAGTGGTGCCGGGGAGAAGGGGCGTTACCTTCAACAGCCTCGCTCCAGATTGGCTCTTTGGTTGCTATGATACTCATGGTCGGAATTGCAAATATGGAATTCTGCTCCAAATTGGCCCCTATAACTGCTCTAGCCTCGATGAGCTTCATTTGACTTGGAGCCAAAGCAGTGGGTGACGTCACACTCACTTAGTCCACTTCTTTATACAGACTATGGTTTCAAGACACTGCCCCCAGTTTTGGTGTTTAAAGGAGACATATTATGTTTCCTCATCATTAGTTTACTCGAAGTTGTATTTCGATTGATTCATACATGTGTGAGTAATCCTGCATTGTTCTGCATTTGCCTGTTTACAATGAACATAATGCTCTACTGTGTTTTTAAACTCCATACACCTTCACTAGAATCATTTGGTTAATTTCAGCCCTGAAACTGCCAATCTCTACTGAGCTAAAGGTAAAAGGAGCTGTTAACTTCAAAACTACTGCTTAATGACATCACAAGGTGGAACAGAGCATTTTGAGCTTTGGCGATATAGACAGACTAATAAAGGGTTACTCAAACATGTGTTAATGAAACAAAACACAACTTCAGGTAAGTTTTTGAGGCGGTAACAGCATTATTATAAGTCTTGAAGCTCACAAGAGTCAATTTTGCGTAATATAGGACCTTTAAATACTATTGATATATAGAATGTTGTGATGTCATCTGAAACCCAGCGTTATGCAGACAGTGAGTGAGACATATTACTTAATGCAGTGGAAAGGGTCAAATATCTTACCTTGCTCTTGCTGTCTGGTGGCAGCCGCTGCTTTCTGGCCTGGGGAGTAGAAGGCTGAAAGAACGCTGAGGGAGCTAACCAACTGACTTTGGATAGAGCTCATCTTGGACGGCGCTTGTTTCCCTGCTGGTTTACCTGCTGCAGCGCCCGGAGTTGGCTTTCCCACCGGCTTGGCTCCTGACGCTTTTACTGGCTCCGCTTTCTTCCCTGCTGTCTGCTTTGGCGCGCTTGGAATCTCTTGCTGACTCCCTGTCTGTTGCTGTGTTCCCGAACTTCCTAGCTGCGCCCACTGTTCACCCAACAACCCTGTGAGGCGCGTTACCACCTGTCCCAAAGCGGCTGGCGAAGTCGGGGAATCGCTTGACATTTTGCGTTGCGTCTCTCCACTATCCCGGCGTGAACTCTGACCCTCGCCTGAACCACGGCGTTGAGCTGTCTCACTAGACCCTCTACGAACTGGTTGGGTTTCGCTCCCTTCTTTCTGTGTTTGACCATCTCCACCTGAACTCCTCCTAGAACCCTGAGCTGGGACGTCTTGTGATCCCTGCCGTGTTGGCCTTGAAGCAGTGACACTAGACTTCTGTGGAGCTTTGACTTCTTTTGAGTTCCTTCGGGTTGTTGAGGTTTGCGATTGGATAGACTTCGGACGCGTTGAACCTTCACTTTTTGTTTGAGGTTTGGACGGAGTTGGTTCCTGACTCGCCACTTTCTCTCTAACTTGAGGCACAGGCGTGAGTTTTTGGGGCTCTTGGACTTGTGTGGAAGTTGGAACAGTAGGTTGAGAAGTAGTGGTGGTAGTGGTGGATATCTGCTCTTGGGACGGTGTAGTTTTTTGCTCTGGGGTTGGCTGGGCTGCTTGCGTTTCCATGGATACCCTACGGGGTCGGACAGGTGCGGACTGAGGTTGTGGGGGTGCAGGTTGGGGCTGCTCATTTGAAGGCCGTCTACCTCTTTGGGGTCTCACGGGAGCTGTTGTTTTTGGAGCATCAGTCACCTTTTCAGTGGATACGGGTTCTTTGACTTTAGGTCGAACCACTTCCACCTCCTGTTTTTTCACTGTTTTATCAACTACAACCACTTTAGTCTCCATGGTCTCTGTTACTTCAACTTTTTGGGCAGTAGTTTCTTTTCTTTCTTCCTTATTTTCCATCTTATCTTCAACTTTTAGTTCCACATCTTTAGCTGCAACATTACTCGAATTCTCAACTAGAGACTCCTCAACTTTCCTTGTTGTATCCAAAATTGGCTGTTCTATATTTGTTTCTGCAACCTCAGCTAAACTCTCTGTCACTACACTTTCGACAATCTTGCTAGCTTCTTGTATAGCTTGAGATTCGTTCATCACCTCCTCAATCTGACTGACAACAATTTCTACCTCTACCACTCTTTCACTACTTACACTCTCCCTCTCTTGAATCTCTACACGCTGTTCCAAATGCATTTCTACATGTCTTGCTGGGTTATTATCCGGTCTCCTCACCATCTCAGTTTCAGTTTGCTGGTCTGCCCTTTGCGCTGCCTCCGTTTCTGTCACCCTGTCCACTGTACCCACCCTCTCTGTAACCGTGCCCCGGTCTACACTGCTGGTTCTTGGTCTTATTGGATGATTGTTCCCAGTTTCAGTTTCGGTCACTTGGTTAACCCTTTCTGCCACTGGCGTCTCCGTAGTCTGATCTAAAGTTATCACCCTTTCAGTCTCCGTACTTCTTTCCATGCTATTTGTCCTAGGTCTTGGTGGAGTCAAGACTACAGCTTCTACCACAATTTCTGTCACTTGAGCATGGACTTTACCTGTGTCTACTCCCTGATCTATGCTTTCTGGTGTTGGTTGGGGCAAGCGCACTTCTACACAGATCTTATCCGTATCTGTCCCCTGGTCCACTGTACTATGTGGTTCAGTCTCAGTCTCCTGATGGGACATGTCTACTTTTTCTGTAATTGTCCCCGTGTCAATGCTTTGCCTCCTTGGACGGTCCATCATTTCTGGGCTACACACTTCCACCCTCATCCCTTCACTCAACTGCAAGATTTTCTCCTCTTTTGCCTTGTTTTCTTCTATCTGCCTTTTCAATAGTGAACTGGTTCTTTCTAAATCCTCTGTAGCCTTCGCGAGTTTGGTTTCAAGTATTCTTAACTTTTCTTGCAGGACCTCAACACTATCTACATCGTCCATTTTCACTTTCTCCGGGCTGACGTGTTGACAGCTGCTTATCTTTGTGTCTTCCATAATTTGTATTTGCTTTTGCGCTGAATGCTCCATCGAAGTCTCTAATGTGTCTTTTTGTTTGTTGGATTGTTTAGTTTTGATGCCTTCCTCTGACAATTGGCACGTTTCCTCCTTTGGTATGTCTTTGCCAATCTTTGCTTCACGCTGCTCCTTGTCTGTCCCAGGTTTCGTCCCTGGGGGCTGTGGTGTCAAAGTTAATTTAAGGTCTTGTGATGGTCGTTGCCCTTGCTGTTGGCTGTGTGTCCCTGTATCTTTACTTTCTGAAGCAACTCTAGCTTTCATCTGAGCTTGGAGTTGTAGAAGTAGTTTTTCCCTTTCCTCTCTCAGTGAAGATATCTGCGCCTTTAATTCTGGGATAGTTTTAACTTGTTCTTCTAACTCTCTGACACGTTTCAGAGCTACAGTGATCTGTTGGTGAAGCCCTGTGCGATCTTGAGGAATGCGCCGTTCTGTGACATCCGGCGACGCACGAAACATGTTTTCTGAGGAGCCATTTTCTGGAGTGACCAAAACTGGACTACTGGAATCAGAACCTTTCCTTTGCTGTAAAGTGATGGGCATGCTGGACGCTCGGAGTAAGTTGGGTCTGTTTTGTAACTCCGCTGTTGATTTTTCATCGAGACGGGAGCTGACAGTTGTTTCGTCTCTTGGTTTTGGTGAGACATAACCCTGATTTGTTAAGCCCCTGCTAATCTGACTGGTAGACCCCAATTCACTTCTAACGTCAAATATCTGCTGGACTTCCGTCACCCGGGATTTGGGTTTGGGTCCCAGAGTGGACGTCCCAGACCATGCCGTGGTTTCCTTTGGAGCAGGTCTGACCCCATGTCCGGGCAGGCTAAAGTTCCGGGGTAATGTGCTGAACTTGGGTGGTCCTTTTATCCGTCGTTGGATGTGGACTCGTTTTATGGTGTTGCCTTTTTCAATATCGTCGACATATTTGAGAAAGTCCAGGTCCAGGTGGAAGCCGTAAGGAGTCTCCACGGAATAGGGCAGCTGCTTCCTCTGAACACCCGCCTCACTGCTCTTGGCCTGGACACCATTGGCTGTAAGGAGAAGGAGCGATCAATACAAAAATCAATATATGTCCTTACACCACTTGTACTATTACAAATAACCAGAGCAGTCATGGAAATAACGATACAATTATAAATGTGCTCAGTGACAAAATCCACATAACCAAACAGACAGATAGTGACCAGTGGGGGGGGCGACAGTAGCTCAGTTGGTAGAGCGTTTGTCCACTGATCCGAAAGTTGGCATAAACATCATTGGATAAGCGGTCAGATCCACTGACCCACAGGCTGGCGGTGCAATTCCAGCTCCCACAGATGAATGCTGTTGTTGTGTCCTTGGGCAAGAGACTTAACCCACCTCGCCCCCAGTGTCTGTGTACACTGGTGTATGAATGTGTGTGTGAATGGGTGAGTTGTTCCTTAATGGACATTCACTGTGCGATATATTGATGAAGATATTATAGACGATAAACGATAATATTGAAACTAATTTATTCCAGTGACACAAAAACCCTAAAGCAGGATTATTCAAAAAAACTATTCTAAATCTACAACATTGTTAAACACATCTGCAGCTCCTCGTCCATGGGAGTGGATCTCTCCTTCACTGTGGTTCTCCTCGAGGTTTCTCTTTTTCCCACTGGGTTTTTTGAGTTTTTCCTTGCCGAGAAGGAAGGTCTAAGGACAGGGGGCGCTCTGGGACAGTGGTTTGCTGCAGGAGAGGGACTAAGGACAGGGGGCGCTCTGGGACAGTGGTTCCTGCAGGAGCGCCCCCTGTCTAAGGACAAGGGACACTTCTCCATTTGCTTGTCTGTTTCTGTTTCATTGTTGATTTTCTAACTTTCTGTTGGTTTAATAATTTCTCATGTTCAGCACTAAGAGGCGACTGCTGCTGTGATTTTGGGCTTTACAAAAATACATTAAACTGAATAAAAAAATTATGAGCTGCAATACATAAACAGCAAAATGAAACTCTTTAGTCGTTAGTTTGCATCTATAGTGAGTCATACAAGGTATTTATTCAAACTTTTACTGCTTAAATCTGATCATCTAGCCAAAAAATAACCTAAAATGTCCCAGTAGTGCAAAAAAAAGTACACACAATAAATACTGACCCCAAAAAATATCGTCCCACGTTTCACATACTGAACGATAACTCAATATAGTTGGATCCACTCTTTCACTCTGCCCTTCGTTTTATTACAGGTGATGGATTTGAAACCTACTGTGTTCTCTACGAAAAAGTGAGTTGGACATCGCTGTGTGTTAGAAGAGAACAGCACTAGATGAAATGTATCTATAAGGGACTACTTCAAAACCTGCCAGAATACTAAGATACAGGAACATTTAATACCAGATCACATGACTGCATAAGGCTAAGGACGAGCCGCACCAAAACTGAGATGGGAAAAAGGGCGTTTGGCTGTTTTGCTTCACAAAAATAGAACACGCCGGAAATGTTGGTGACACAATCGCAATTTAATAATCTGGTAACAAACTTTTATACACACACCTGCTCCTGTTTTTAATGTTTTTATATTGTTTACTTGTTTGTTTTGTTTGTTTTTCTGCTTGTATTGTATTTTAAACAGAGCGCCCATGAAAAAGAGAGCCCAAGTGTTCTCATTGGGTTCCCCTGTATAAAAAACGATAAATAAATAAATATCATGACAGGCCAATGCTCCACTTGTACAGGCGGCTGCTCCAGGATCACACATGGAGCTTCATTATGTAAAACCATATCACTTACCAGGAAGCCATTATCATGCAGTGATTGAGCCAAAATAAACTCATCTGAATGCAAAACACTGCACACGCTGAGAGACGGTGGGCGCTGATCACCTGGAGGAAAGAAAGCCTATTCTGCATGCAACTGTTAAAGAAGCGGGAGTCAAGTGCTCATTATTTACCCCACAACAAGGGATGGAGAAATAAATTGTTTATAATGTTATAATTTGGTTTATCGTGATAAAAATCAATAATCATTCGTGGGACATTTTATATAATTGCGAGAATCGCCAACAAAGATAATGCTGTTTATATCTTCAGAAAGTACAGAACAAACCTGCTTCTCCCTGATGACCTCTTTCAGACCTCTGTTGTTTTCACTTTGTTTTTACATTTCTATAACAGCTGATAAATTTGGAACCTCTTCATAATAGTAAAATCATTCATATCCAGAACATTTTTAACAATTATCGTGATATAATCGTTAATCGCAATTATTCTGGCCATGATAATCGAGACACCAAATTTCCATCATCCCGTGCCTACTCAAAACACAATAATCCGACACAAGGCCACCCTCGCCCAGTGAATGGAGCTCAACAGTGACACCTACCCACCGGTTCTGGAACAAAATTTCTCATGAATTTTTCCCATAAACTTTCTGAAAAAAAAAAAATAAAAGTTTGAAAGCTCAAGGATTATCAGTTCTGAGCCAACTAATCATCACAAGATGTGTAATTTTATTTAAAATCTGTTTCTGATATCTGTGTAATCCCTCGTCGTCTTGTGCGTGAGGTAAAATATGACTCATATGAGCTAACAAACAGAAACTGTAAACAAACAGGTGTGTTAAGTTCAGTGTAGTTAGCTCCTCCCTTCAGACAGATATAAGGCAGTGTCCAGCAGTAATCTGACCAGAACTGAAGAACCGGCTTGGTCTTCACTCTTAAACTTTTTGTCCAGTGACAGATTTTAATTTTTCTTTTACTCTGTTTCTGAAACTTTATAAACCAAGTTATCAACACATTTCGCTGAATTTTGCATTTTAAATGTGCTTTTTGGACTTAAAACAACCACGTTTTGGATATTGGTTAGCACGTAGCTGGTTAGCACGTAGCTGGTTAGCCTTTGAACTCTTAATATTTGAAATTTTTGAAAAGTCTATGGGAAAAATTAATGGAAAATTTCCTTCCAGAACTGGAGCAGGCATCACTGTTGAGCTTGATTATAAGACAAACTAAGAAACGCTGCACAGATTTTCAGGCAGCAGTGATACCTACCACTTTTCTTGTCCATAATGGGAGGGAGAGTGTTCAGTCATTGATTTGTGTTTAGCGCAGTTGGAGCAGGCCTGAAAAAGAGAGAAAGAAAAAGAGTTAAAATATCGACTCGCACAGAACTTTCGGGGAGATCTGCAGAGATAATGCCTGAAATAACAGTCACTTTAAACAAACGTGTAATGACTGTATCGACTTACTGTTCAAAATATGAAAGCTGGGACAATATATTTTGGTTCAGTTTTAAGTGTGGGGATTTTTTCTTTGCAAAAGTGGGGAGACTTTTGCCCGTTTTATGTAATGAGGCAAGATTTGAGCTGTATAGAGTAGAACTGCTATGGCTAATTATCAGTTCATTCTGCCATTTATTTGTTGCAGCTATAGTCTATAAAGAAGTGGACTAAGTGAGTGTAACGTCACTCACAGCATTCGGCTCCAGTCAAATGAAGCTCATATTTGGAATTCCAACCACGAGTATCATAACAACTAAAGAGCCAATCCAGAGCGAGGCTGCTGAAGGTAACGCCCCTTCCTGCCCACACTGCTGGTTTAGCAGGGAGCGGGCGCTTAGCAACACTGTCAATCAATGCTGTTGCTAACGCTAGTGGGAGCGACCTCGGGGAAAGAAGACACCTGATCTGTCTGTTATTAGTGTTCATATCTTGATTTACAGACACAATAGTGAAATAAAAACCCCAGGATCATGTAGAGCGGGTTAATACGAACATTTAAGACCAAAATGATGAGTCTGACAGCAGCAGTTACAGAGAGAGGGGCCACAGTTTTTCAATGTAAAGTGAATTGGAGTCCGATGGAGCCGAAGCACACCCATGATCACTTCCTATTTGGAACATGGCGGCTAGCTTGTTAGCTATGTCCATTTACATACATAGTCTATGATTGCAGCTCAGCCTTTTAAAGACACTGTCTCTTTAAAAGTTGGTTCACTGGGATTATCCTGCTTTATGACAGTGGTATATAGTATTTTCAATATTATCGTTTATCTCAATATTCCTCTGTATCGATATATCGAGCTTGTTATGGTGACAGGCCTATGATGAGGATGCAGGACTTCGGTTGTAGAGGGTTTGCTGTTTCTGTTGCTGTAACCAAACTTTTAAATACATTATGCATGATTATAATTAATGCCCTGACAGCAGATGGTAAAATCTAATTAATTTGAACTAAGCCACAGAAGCAGGACGATGTGCACCACTGTATAGAATGAGTCAACATATTTTCAATCAAACAAAAACAATATACTTTATCTGCCAGACTGAAAGGCTAATGTAAAGCCAACACTTAACAGAGTGAACATGGTCCATTCAAAACCATTTCTATCATTTGTTCCAGTTGAGGACGACACAAAACTGGAGCTAGATTTCAAGTTTAATTTATCTATACATAAATGCAGTGGTTTAGTCCTGGTTTAGTCCAGGTTTAATCCTGGTTTAGTCCCGGCCTCTTATTGGTCCCAGAGTCATGACTAAACATGGGGAATCAGCGTTTGAGTTTTGTCTTCCTGAAGATGTGAGACAGGCCTCTACTTTGACAATGTTTAAATCCAGGCTCCAAACAGTTCTGTTTAGCTGTGCATATGACTGAAAGGTTTTTATTCTGCCTCTTCTGTTTTAATGTTAATTTTATGATGATTATTTACGTTTTGATTTGTTGTATTGTGATTTCAATTATTCTGTGAATTATTCTATTCTGTGTCTATACAAATAAACTTGCCTTGGTTATATCAGAACAGAGGTAATCAAAACATTAAAACATTACAATGAGCAGACTAATGAAATATCCAATAGTGAAAATAAACATGAGCCCACCCAGCCTCGGATGAACCTCGCTATTTGAATCCATATTAAATGAGCCTCAAAACCCCTTCAGCCAAACGCAAGCTCCAAGGCTGTTTAGCAAATAGGCCCACATTATTCACGCTAGTTCCATGCACATTTGTGTCAGTAGAGAAAATATGCAGTATTAAAGACAAAGGCAGCTCTGAATGCCCGAGGCTGCAGCTTAATCAGTGTTAGAGTTCAGACATATGAGAAGGTGCAAATGAATGCTGTCTGTATTCATTTAGAAAGGCGGTTTATTACATCTGAAATTATAACACGAAGGAAAGAAGGGATTCTGTGTGTCTCTATAGTTATAATCTACGACACTCGTGGATCATTATGTTATAATTTGCATATTTTAAATCACAATATTCAACTAAAATGCATTATGTTAAATTTGCATATTTTAAATCACAATATTCAACTAAAATGACTTAATAAAAGAAACAAATCCGCTGACTTCCGCGTTAGCTCCCAATGGGAGCTGACTTCGCCGTAAATGTCATCACAAAAAAGCGCCACATGCTGTCGCCGCCCCCTATGGATAGCTGCACATCACACATCCCATTTTTTTTCACATATGACTACTCGACTCTGCTGAATCGTACGAGTATCGCCAATTAAGAAAATAAAACTGGAGAAGGAAGTGCGTAAGTCACAGTGGGCGTGTATGTCACAGTGGGCGTGTACGTCACAGTGGGCATGTACCAGTGGAGGTCAAAACGAGGGTAAATCGGCAAAATGGTGTCTTGAAAATAAGAGATTAAAGATTACTCAAACATGAATCACTTCAAATACAACTTCAGAGGCTCAATCAACTTTGGCTCCAATTCACTTTCTATTGAAAAACTGTGGCCCCTCTCTCTGTAACTGCTGTGCTGTCAGACTCGTCATTTTGGTCTTAAAATGTTCGTATTAACCCGCTCTACATGATCCTGGGGTTTTTCTTTTGCTATTGTGTCTGTAAATCAAGATTTGGTTGCTATGATACTCGCGGTCAGAATTCCAAATATGGATCTGGCTCCAAATTGGCCCCTATAACTGCTCTAGCCTCGAGGAGCTTCATTTGACTGGAGCCAAACGCAGTGGGTGACGTCACACTCACTTAGTCCACTTCTTTATACAGTCTATCATCTGGTCCCAGTTTAGAAAGTTAAGTTAAATTATATGTTTCAAATTATCACGTTATTCCAAACTTTTTATAAGACACAAATTAACAGCTTTATTTTATTAACAGCAAATGTGACAAAAGATCTGCCTGCCCTGGAACTCCCTTTGTCAGTTAGCATTTATGTCTATACCTCGCTCTGCGCTTTGTAAAATTATATAAATAAATAAATAAAAAAACTCAAGGGATTTCAGACCCGGGCTGTTCTCTGCTTTTAAAATGATTACTTTGATGTCAAGAAACAGAATGGGAACTTACAGCGCTGCCCACACAGCATCAAAAGACTTAAAAAACCCAGAACGCATTTGACAACAGCAGCCTCCTGACCACACAGAAGCCATTTGAAGTCCCTAATCAGATTCCACCACGATTCTGCAGCTAATGATATTTCCAAATGGCAAACGTATCTGAAGAAGAGAGGCTATAATTCATTTTATTAACGTTTCATTCAGGTTTTCATTAAAACATATTAAGTGTTTGTGCTGAGTCAGCTCCAGATACTGTTACTCTGGCTGTTTACGAGATTTGATTAACTGCTTGACCCCAGTAGAAGGTCGGCACCAAACTCACTACAATATAAGAATGCAGTACCTGTAGTGGCAAAAAGAGTGTTTTTTAAAGGCAGTTCTTAAAGAGGTAAAGTGTAAAGTGAATATAAAGTTGTGGTATATAAAATCAGTAATAGTGGTATGAATGGGTCATTTCAACCACTGGCTTATAAGTAGTACTAGGGCTGTGCTGTTCGATAAATGAATGCGGTCGTTGTGTCTTTGGGCAAGACACTTAACCCACCTCGTCCCCGTCCGTGGGTGCGTACACTGGTGTATGAACATGTGTGTCAGTGGGTGAGTGGTTCCTTTGAGCCTTGAAGGTGGAAAAGTGCTATATAAAAATGTGACCGTGGCCATTTACCAGATATATTTTGGAGTTTTGCAAAAGCTGTTAGATTTATACTTAAAAAGGAGGATTCTGTTCAGGGAAGACAGAATTGAGCTGCTATACTAAAATGCTTTTCAGAACATGTTTATAAAGCTCGTAAATCTAAATATTTAATAAGACGTGCTGTTTAGCTGTTTCCGGAGCACATTCAAATCTATATTTTGAGGAAGTTTCCGAGTACATATTCTGAGTCTTCTTCCTGCAGATAGATTTGGGAGTGAACTCCAGGCAGCGTTTGGTGTTCTGACAGAGCTGACATTTTGCAAGAGAAGCATTTCACAGGCTGACACAGTAATCAATCAAAACGACAGGGCCGATCCACCTCCGGCCCTAAACATGAGGAGCCGTATTTCTATCCCAGTACATGAGACTTTAATAAAGAGCCTGTACTGACCCGGAGGACGCCTGTTGTCACATCTGAACAGAGACAAACTGCACAACACTGGGACCTATCTGACAGAGCGTGATCGATACCTTCACAATAGAGCTGCAAGATTCATCGGAATTGAAATCGCAATTTGAATGAACGCAACTAGCAAACCACAAAGGCTGCAGTAGGCTCCGTGCACAACAGCGCGTTAGCTCACTGTTAGCATCGCTACTTCCTGTCCATCCTGTGTATGAGGTTTCTGCCGAGTCACGCCAAAATGAATAAATATTTAAAGATCAGGCAGTGGACAGGGAGCTGCAGGTGGGTTAGGGGTCAGAGGTTAGGGGGTTAGGGTCAGACAGTGGACAGGGAGTTGTGGGTGGGTCAGGGGTCAGAGGTTAGGAGGTTAGGGTCAGACAGTGGACAGGGAGCTGCAGGTGGATGTCACTGACACAACATGTTAAACACTACACAAATAAAATGAATACTTCACCAGAGACACTTCTGTGTTTAGAAAGAGACATGTTTGTGTCTCAATGCTAACACCTAATGCTAACGCTAATGCTAATTTTGAGGCATAATAAATACTAAAATAGCGCTACAAAATGTATATTCTATAGTTCTTATTCTATTCTAAATATAAAAATAATTATGTAATCTTTAGTTTAATCAATTTTTATTTCAATAGTTTTTTAAAATTTTATTTTATGTTTTCCAATTTTAATAAAAATGAGACACAGTGAGCTAGCTAGCATGCTACAGTGTACTGAGCCAATTTTTTAAGTTATATAATTTTTCCCACAAACAAAATCTCGTGCATAAAACCTGCTGACTGTAGTTCAGATCTGTACAAACATGTTCTGAAATGTTGATGAATCCACTTGTTAAAACATAAATTGGTTGCCTGGGATCCGGAAGACGCACTTTTTCAACACTTTATGAAGATGTGAGTCTGGTCACTGGTCAATCTCCATGTTTTCAAATGGGCGTGACTGACAGGTGGATTAGCCAATCAGGGACAAGTGAGGTCAGCCCATACTGGAAAAAATAAAGGAACAAAAAATATCAAGGGGCTGAAAAACATGGAGGATTTCTGCAGAATCAATGGAGGAAGCACTGAACTGTTAATCTGAGGTGAGAGAAATGTGATTTTATTTGTAAATCATAGGTGACCAATGAGCTCCTTCGTTTCACCTGTGTCACTGGAATAAACAGATCTGATTGGACGATCATGTTTGACCGGGCTTGAGACACAACGGAGGACGTGGGGATCAGACTGACATCAATCTGTATAAAAAATACTGATGTTTATCAAGTCTGGATTTGCTAGGCAACTAAATCACAATTCTCATCTGAAAAATCATAATTAGATATTTTTTTTGGAAATGGGCAGCACTACTTGACAGCCATTTTGCCAGTACATCCAGGGAGGTGAGAAAGCATCAAGGCTTTACACACATATTTTCAGGTCAGCTCATTGTCCTTAAGGCCTAATTAGCTGGTTTTGAAACAGACGATAGTTGGAGTAATTGCAGAGAGGAGGCGACTCTGCTGGAGACTGTACACAGTGGCCAGACAGCACAAGTCTTCTCTTAATGAGATCATTATCAAAACAGAGACGTGCAGGTGGGCCGCTGCTTTAGAACCACGAGTGAAATGGAAATGATGAGAAAAGTGAAACATGCAGAGACCACAGAGCCGCCTGGAACATCCAAAATCATAT